>OZ004709.1:3398707-3674648 GCA_963924515.1 Vespertilio murinus
TTCACTCAAATTGGTTAAGTAGTCACTATTCTGTATTATTCTGTCACTTGCCCATATTTTCCCTGCCTTTGTAATGAGCATATGTAAACTTTGTAAGTCCACAGTTAATGAGTGTCTCTCACTTTATTTCCACGAAACCAAAGCATTTATAACATTTCGATGGCAGTCCCCCCGGGAAAGGAGAGAATAACAGTGACTCCATCTTGGACTCTGGACTCCATCCTGGCGAACGAGCAAATTGCCCTCACCTTGTGGGCTTGCTGAAAAGGGAGCTATTTGCTGAGAAAGAATTTTTCAAGGATTGGACAAAATAGCTGTGCTTTTCCAAGACTGCACAAGAAATGCTTGTTTCCCAGTAACGGGAAGGTGTGTTCATGAGGAACCAGAATTTGTAAAAGAAAAATGTCCCTCCAACGATAATCTTTGGCAAACAACTAATGTAACCTGAATGCTTTTAAATTTTGTTTTCCTATTTTAAAAAAATGTTTTCATTGATTTATTTTTATTTTTATTTTTTAAGAGTAAGTGGAAGAAAGAGGGATAGAGAATGACGGGCTGCCTCCTGCACGCCCCCTACTGGAGATGCCCTGACTGGGAATTGAACAAGTATCCTCCTGATTCCTAGGCCAATGCCCAACCAACTGAGCCATACCAGCTAAGGTTGTTCTCCCTTTTAAAAGCCCCTGCATCTGGTCCTTGAATAGGACACTCTTCTGGTCGCTGCTGGAATCTGTGTTCCCAAACTGCAATTCAAGACCATGAGCAAATGCTTTTCTTGCCTTGTAGTTTTGCCTTTTTCTCTTAGACTACAGTCCCATCCTCTCTCGAACAAATAATTGCTATTTAGTATTTTAGTTTTACCTTGGTCTTATTTATTCTAACTAGAGGCCCAGTGCACAGATTCATGCACCGTTGGGATCCCTCAGGCCAGCCTGCAGGGATCAGGCCAAAACCGGCTCTCTGACATCCTTCAAGGGGTCCCAGATTGCAAGAAGGTGCAGGCCAGGCAGAAGAACTCCCGCCCCCTCCGATGCACAATTGAGGCCAGGGAGGGACTATGAGAGGGTTCCAGAGCATGTCCAGACCTTCTCACCCAGTCCTAATGGGCCAGACCCCAGCAGCAAGCTAACCTACTGGTCGGAGTTTGTCAGACAGCCTACATGGTTTAGATTCTCTCTTTAGTTGCACTTAGTCTGCCCTCTGGTGGCCAGTGCATGTCATAGCCATTGGTCGAATGGATGGTTGGATACTTAGTGTATTAGGCTTTTATTATATAGGATTATACTTAATTTTACCACCTAGTTGCTATTGTTACATGTTTATGAATTCTAAATTAGATTTTTATCTGCACAGAAGTAATTTTATTATTCAACTTTAGATAGCAAAATCTTATTTGCATTTGCCCCATTTGTTTGCCAATATGTTTACTCCCACAGCTTCTGGCATCTTATTTCTTCTGGAATAAATCCCCTTCTCTCATAAACACATCCTTTGATGGTTCTTTAAATAACAGTTGTATTTGTTTCTCTGAAAATGTGTTTATGTTAACTTCAGTTTTGAATGATTACTTAAACAAATAGGGTTCGACATTGAGAATCATTTTTTCTCTGTGTTTTGAAGATATCATTGTAGTGTCTTCCGTTCTTCCTGCCGCAGTCAGTTTAATTTTGCTGTATTCGAAAGCAATATTTAAGTAGCTTTGTCTCTGTGCTTCTAGAGTTGCACTATCTAGACTGGATGTGGCTTTATCATTATTCATGGAGTTTATTAAATCTGAAAGGTCCTCATCTATAATCTCTTTAAATTGTTCCTCTCCCTCATTTTCACTGTTATCACCTTCTGGAATTCCTTATTATTTTGTGTTGCACCTTCTTATCCTGTTTTTTATGTCCTTAGCCTATCTTTTACATCCTCCTTACCTCTATCCTCCATGTGGATGGACTTTTGGTAAACATCCCTTTTTATCTCTCAGTTTACCAGTTCTCTCTGCAGTCGTCTCACATCTGCTGCTTATGTCTTCTTCCCATTTAGTTTTCATTTTAATAATAACACCGTTTTTATTTCTGGAGCATCTACTTTGTAATTTTGCAAATTCACACACCTGGCTTTATCATGCACTAGAGGCCCAGTTCAGGGATCTGTGCCCCAGTGGGGTCCCTCGGCCTGGCCTGCGCCCTCTCACAATCCGGAACCCCTAAGGGGATGTTGGACTGCCAGTGTCAGCCTGATCCCCACAGGCCAGGCCAGGAGCCCTACTGATCCACGACTTTGTGCTCTGAGCCTTTAGTATGCATATAAGATCTTTGGTTAAACTTTCCCCTCCCAACCTCCAATTTATCAGTCTGTTCCATGTTTCCATGCCTGTGCATTGAGCATCTGCCCCCTGGTGGTCTGTATGCATAATAGCACCCAGTTGAATGGGCAAATGGTCACTTAGGCTTTTATATAAATATAGTTATTTTTTCATGTTTTAATTGTTGTTTTCTTATTTTAAACTCAATATCAGAGGGAGTTCTTTTATGTGACATTTCTTAACACATGGTCTTAAGTTTGTAGCGTCTTATGACTTATGTCATTTTAGCTAGGGTACATGCTCATACCTGCAGGAGGGCATCAATTCATTAAAATCCTGCAGGGCTTGGGTTCAGGGTGTATTGCTCCAAAGACGACTTACAGTTTTTTCTACTGTGGGGCATCCAAAGAGAAATAACAACTGGATGACATGACTAATTTAAACTTGATCTTCAAATTAATGTGAAGGAAAAGCTACTTGTTATGAAATGCCAAGGAATCCCCCCCCCCCCCCGCGCCCACCTTCAGAACTCAGAGAAACATTTTAAACCTCACTCTCATACGTTGGGCCAATGTTTTGATCCTCTTATTTTTCTTGGTGGAGTAATACTTTGGTGATGTAAACTGTGTTTTCTCATTTCTGACTTCTATGGTTTGAAGCACAGATTCATATGCTTTACCTCTACCATGAATTGGCTTTTAAGCACAAGCCACCAGACAAAACTCATGCTCTCCCCAGGAGTGGCCCCTGGGCCAGTTTCACTTGTCGCCACAAGTCTCACCAGGTTTGGATTCTCTCTTTAGTTGCACTTAGAAATATTTCTTTTATTTTACAAAAAGCAAATGTATATACCTAAAGGTATTCTTTTTATAGCCTATTCCATACATATCCACTTTAGAGGTAGAGGGTTTTTAGTGTTTTAGTGTGTTCATTTGCCATCCAAAACATTGGTAATATAAACTGTGCCATGCCATTGTGAAAAGTTAAGGCAAATATTCAACTATTCCTAACTGATGGAAAGTTATCTTCTGGGTTTCAGTGAGCCCAGAAAAATCAATTTCCTGAAGGATGGTGTTCTTTTTATTCTATTTTCTCGTGTAATGCAGAAGAGATATTTTGCTAAATATCTTTATATTTCTCTGAAAATATTGACATTCGTTAAAAATCTTAGTGTCGATTTTAATAACAGTGAGCAGTAATGAGACCAGATATTTTGGAGAGTTTTTATTTTTCAAAACATAAATGCAACAGCTCATTTAGCAATGTGTCTCAAAATATAGTCATAAATCATTAAAATTGAATAATAGTTGTCAGGAAAAAAGAAAAATGTGCGTATTATGATATGATTTTTCTCTCAAATGTTTACAAGATATTTACAGTTTTAGAAATTTTTAGTAAACTATAAATTATCTGGACATTTCTTAAAGTAATGCATTGATTGCAAGGGAAAAAAATGGGATAGCAAGTACATTGCCATTTACTGAATTGAAGGTCAAGAATTAAAATAATTTTTGTTGTTGATAATCCTCACATGAGGATATTTTTCCATTTGATTTTTTAGAAAAAGTGGAAGGATGGGGGGAAGACAGAAAGAGATAAATATCTATGTGAGAGAAATACATCTATTGGTTGCCTGCTGTACATGCCCCGACCCTGGCCAGGGATTGATCCTGTAACTGAGGTATGCCCTTGACTGGAATTGAACCCAGGACCATTCAGTCCGAGGGCCAATGCCCTATCCTCTGAGCCAAACCAGCCAGGGCTAAAATGATTTTTAAAGAAAAATAAAGAGAAAAACATTCTAAAAGCGCCAAAATAAAGAGAAATTTTGCTCCAGATAAGAGGGACTATATTAATCCCAAAGTATTTTTTTCAAAAGAATCTTGTTGCTATTTTCTATTTTCTTAAAGAAAATAAAAATATGTTAGCACCTTTTAATAGTATTACTTCTTCTAATTGTACTTGAGTGCACTTATTTTATATGAAATATTAGTTTGTTTCACATTGAAAAAAAAGAGGCCCATTCTGAACTGTCTTTAAAATATTTTCAAAAGTATTATATAATTAAAAATAAAGTATTCTTTAAAGTAAATACAATCTTTTCCTCAGCAACTTAAAGTTTCTCTGCCAGCTTATATTATCAAGACTCCTGTCTTTGTCCTAGGACAGATAAGAACTTAACTAAAATTGTAAAAAAATAATGAGTCCAGCAACGTTGGCTTAAAATTCTCTTAAAAGTCTGAAAATTCAGAAGGTAATTATGTTGGTTAACTATAAGTCATAGTTCTTATCAAGAACAGGATTTTTTATTGATATCATCCCAAATTATCTTCATTATAGCAAAGCAGAGCTATTATCATTTATAAAACACTTTATTATACATGGTTTAATTTGGTATTTATAACTTCATATAAGTAGGAGAATTATTACACTGACAGAGTTTGCTGCTCTTAGCTCAAATAAGTTTTTTATGACCTTTTCCCTGACCTTCTAAAATTCACAGATTCTGTCCTCTGTGCTCCCACAGTGTGTTAAAAATATTTTGCCATTTTTTTTGCCTTAGCCATTTTGGCTCGGTGGATAAGAGCATCAGGTCATGGACTGAAGAGGTCCCAGGTTCCATTCCAGTCAAGGGCATGTACCTCAATCGCAGGCTCCATCCCTGACCTTGGTCCCAGGTCTGGGTACATGCAGGAGGCAACCTATACATGTGTTTCTCTCACATTGGTATTTCCCCTCTATCTCTCACCCTTCCTTCCACATTCTCCAAAACAGTTCTACAATAACTCTCCTACTTTTCACATTCTGTTTCATCCTCTTCTTCCATGGAATATCACCTACTTCAAAATCCTCGTAGATGAAAGGACCCTTGGGATGGGTTGTTTACTTTCTTGCTGCATATTCCTTGAAGACACATAGTTTGTGCTTCATCTACTCTACAACAGTTTCTTCGTTCATTTCATCAGGTATGTGTTAACCAACTATTATTAGTCAGGTACTGTTTGAACTCTAGAATACAGTATGGGACACAAACCAAAATTGCCATCATCATGAAGCCTGTATTTTAAGAAAAAATACAAGGATAACCACATAAATAAGTTATATTACAGTGTTTCAAGCGTGAGCGTGCTGTGGAGAAAATTGAGGCAGGATATGTGGATAGAGAAGGCTGGGACAACTAAATTGCAATGTTTAATGGGAGTGTCAGGGAAGACCTCCTTGAGAAAGTATAATTGAGAAAATGGTGACAAATGGGAGGAAGGGCGTCACCATGGTAACGAAGGGAAGTGTGGCCAGCAGCAGAGAGACCCCGGCGGACACCTGTGCTTGATGCCTTTGACACGCAGTAGAGACGACTAGTGTGGCTGCAGTGGAGTGAGGAGGTCAGGATCAGCGAAGGAAGTCTGAGAGACAACAGGGAAAGCGTATACCAGTTCTGTATGGCCTTTTGGAGAAACTTTGAATTGTATCCCAAGCAAAATAGAGAATAACTGGACAATATTGGGCAGGAGTGAGGCTTGATTTGACTTACATTTTTAAAAGCATCTTCCTGACTGCAATGGTGAGAATAGACTATGGGTGGAAAGAGAAGAGAAGGCTGTTAGAATCATTTAGTAATTCAGCCAAAAGATAATGGAGTCTTGGAAAAAGAGGTGGGGCTTTGTAGCCATGACTAGAAGGGATGAGAGAGGCTTGGTATTAGTGAGATAAAGATAAATAACACTATTCTGTGCTAACTTGAACAGAGCCAACAGAATGTCCTGACAGATTCAATATGGGATGAGATGGAAATAGGAAAGCGAAGGTTTAGTCCTAAGAAGATTTTATATATATTCATTAGAGGCCTTGTGCATACTGGGTGGGGAGGGTGGGTGTCCCTCAGCCTGGCCTTCACCCTCTCGCAGTCCAGGAGCCTTTTGAGGATGTCCAATCGCTGGCATCGCTGCTGCAGAGGCAGGAGAGGCTCCCACCACCACCACTGCGCTCCCAGCCGTGAGCCCAGCTTCTGGCTGAGTGGCGGTCCCCCTGTGGGAGCACACTGACCACCAGGGGAAAGTTCCTGAGTTGAGCATCTGCCCCCTGGTGGTCAGTGCATGTCCTAGCAACCTGTCGTTCTGCTGTTCGATCTATTTGCATATTAGCTTTTTATTATATAGGGTTGTTGTTGTTGTTGTTGTTGTTGTTGTTTCCCCTAGGTCCAAGAGGGAGCCACTTCTGCCCAGGGTGCCACTTCAGCAAACCCACACCTAGATAACGTTCTGTCCCTGTAAATGTCCCATTTGACCAGAACCACAGGATATACAGCCATCCAATTCCCAAAGGGCCCTACTTGTCTCTGTCCATAAAATCGTGCAGCCTCTCTTCTTACTTTGCAGTTCTGAGGATTCTTTCTTGAAAGTGAAGGCTGCCAGTTTCTTGAAATGTTAAATAAAATTTGTTTGTATCACCTAAATTGTCTTATTTAACCATTATATTTTAATCTGTCTTTTCTCTATCTAAATATATATATATATATATATATATATATATATATATATGCAGTTGGCAGATAGATATAAGAGTCTGTTGTTCAGGAGAGAGATCTGGATAGAAGATACAATTTGGGAGCAGTCAGGTACAGCTCCTTGACCAGGAACCGAACCGCCAACCTCTGGTGCACCGACCAGTGCTCTACCGCCAAGCCCCGCCACCCAGGGCAATAGAGTTCCGTTCTTAACTTAAGAGACTGTAATTTCTCACACCTAGATTTGGAATTGAAAACAGCTATTTTTGCTAGCAGAGTGTCTGGTATTTGGAAATTACTCAACAGATGCCCGAAAGGGACAAAAAAAAATACTACCTTATGATACAGTAGATTTTATACAGCATACTAAAGTTGAGCTTGTCCATTTGTATAGTAGGAGGTTTTTCTTAAGGCACATAATTGGATTTCCTTCTGAACCTCTGTGTTATATATTCCAGTTGTGAATTGGTTCATAATGGTTTTTATAGGAGTTTCTGAAATGGCCTAACATGAGATCTAGTTAGGGTAATATTCCTCTCTTTCAGAAAGTGTTCTGCTGGTCAGTCTCTCTCTCTCTCTCTCTCTCTCTCTCTCTCTCTCTCTCTCTCTCTTCTCTCTCTCTCTCTTTCTCTCTCTTTTTCTTTTCTTACAGAGAAGAAGGGAGAGGGATAGAGAGTTAGAAACATCGATGAGAAAGAAACATTGATCAGCTGCCTCCTGCATATCCCCTACCAGGGATGTGCCAGCAACCAAGGTACATGCCCTTTACTGGAATTGAACCTGGGGCCCTTCAGTCCACAGGCTAATGCTCTATTCACTGAGCCAAACCAGTCAGGGCTGATCTGTCTCTTAACTGTTTTTCTCTGTTGTATGTAACTAGAGCATTAGTTTTAGTAAAATTAACTTATAGAACGATAATATAAAGTTCATTATATATGTATGTGTGATTTAAATAAAGTAATATATAAACAAACAATACAATAAATTAAATACGAGTCCATATTTTAGTCAAAGAGCACATAACTATAATTTTGTTGTTTATTTCTAGAAGAAAAGGATGTTCTAAGTTATGTGGCAATCATATTTTCTAGGTTAAATATATATATATATATATATATATATATATATATATATATAGTAATTACAAAAAAAGGGAAAGAAACCAAGGTTGCATTTTTTAACTTAATGGCTCCCAATGAGAATTTCTAATTTTTAAGAAGTTTGTACTTACAATAAAAGTCTTCATGTGTTCCAGAATGTGCTTGATTTTAGTGCAAAAGAAGAAAAAGTGAATAAAGCAATAAAAAGCAAAGATATCTGCCAAGAAATTATTTATGTAGCATGTCATTATAAACATGAAGACTGGAAAAAATTTTAAAGCAAATCTCAAAACCATAGAGGTATACTCCAAAACAAAATACTGAAGTAAGAAAATTTAAGGAAAGAAAATAATAAAACTGAATTTTTTCTACTTGACAAAGAAAAAAATAGATGGCTTTTGATTTGTTTTTACCAATTGTTCCCATTATAGGTTCCGCATTAGTCTGCCTTTTTCCATTTTAAGTCCTTGAAAAGAATTTATAACCCAGGAGCTGTTCTCATGAGCATTGAAGTTTGTTTTCATTAAGGAAAGTTTTGAAGAGGGCTTTCATTGCTGTTAAGGCTTGGCTTTTACCTTGGGCATGCATAAAAGTAAACTATCATGTACTTTATTGCATTTCTAACGGTTTTATTTACCATCATATTACATGACACCAGCATTATCCAGCAGGTCAATGCACATCTTTCAAGCCTCTACTCAACACACTATTCATGCTGCCTTTTGAAATGCGTATGACACTGACACTAACATTTCCATTATCGGCAAGTGGTTTATTATTGCTCAAAATAATATAATCAATTAGAGAGAGACTCTTTCCCGGAGAGAACAAGTTACTTCTATTGGAGTAGATATTGTCTTTGTGTATCTTAAAAGCTTTAGCATAGTATCATAGTTTATATTCAGATTCCATTAACCTTAATTTGTAAGATCTTGTGGAAGGTTCTGTTTTTTAGAAACATATTCTGTGGTGGAGAGCAGCATGCAAGACATGTTTTATGGAGTGACTTTGTTGGCACTGACCCCTGTGGAAGGGAGAAGGAAGTAGGAATGGCACAAGGGCAACTGCAGGCGATTCAGGTCCGGCCACAGCCTTGAATGAACTCTGAGTGAAACAGGGGTGAAATGACCCAGCAGAGCTGTCCCAGGCAGCGAGGAGCCTACCCCTGCCTCCATCACACAGTGGCTGCAGACACACCGCGAAGGGCATCGGTTCTCAAAGGGGAGCAACAGCTGAGGTCTGACCCTCCTGACAGCTGGTCACTGTGTCCTCATGAAGCTGGATGGGGGAGGGACATGGCCATGCCTGCCACAGATCCCCGATATCCCTCGTTGGCTATGAACTTAACTCATTAAGTAGCATTCATTGTCTAGCAAATTACTTGTCATGATGTCAATCTTTGGGGTACACTAGATAGAACTGAGTAGGAGGACTTCACTGAAGAAATAGAGATACATTTAGTATAATTGGGATAGTCAATTGCTCTCAGTATGCACATTCCTAATTGCATGTGTAGTGCTTGAAAAGGATTTTGTTTTTTGTGGTTTGTGTGTGTGCGTGTGCGTGTGCGTGTGCGTGTGCGTGTGTGTGTGTGTGTGTGTGTGTGTGAGAGAGAGAGAGAGAGAGAGAGAGAGAGAGAGAGAAAGAGAGAGAGATTTTTAAAGACACTGTAGTCCGAGTTGACAACTCTGAGAGGCATCGGGGTGTTTCTTATAGTGGATCAGAGTGATAAAGCATTTTACCAAGAATCGCAACATGAGCTCCCAGCTTCACCAGTCATAAGGATGGGCATATAACTTTGCTTGTTACTTGTTGCTTTTAGTCTTGAGCATGCACTTGGAGTGCAATCTCATTCCCCTTGACCAAGATTCAGCATGAGGTAGGTTCTTACACGACACTTGCTCTCATAGAAGCAAATTATATGAAGACCCTTAGTTCTGGCTTCTTTGGTCTTGTCTTCACTTCCTTAGGCGCCCATTCCTCTTCCTCCATGGCAGGGGCATTTCCTGCTAGTGGTGATCATGAAAGTATTTCTCTTTCCTTCATGATTCTTTCCACAGTCAATTTGTTAGTACTTTTCAGTATATCTCCCCCCTCCCACCCAAAACAATTAATGTTACCTTACTGCCCACTTTACCCCCTGCCCTTTTTAATCTTTTTTATTCCTTTTTTTCTAATGAATACCTGTGACTCATACATGTATCATGGGCCATAAGCAACATAAAACCGCAAGTTATATGATATAAGACATAGCTTACTACCCTACTCTTTGAAAAAAGCATTAAGTAATATGAAATAAAACATCTTTACCTTTGGAGATCTTACCTATCTCTGTTACCATTAAAATTTATAAATTGGCTTATCTGAGAGATTTTATTATCTATAAAACTCTTCACGGGACTACTAAACTTTGAAAGGCTAGAATTGAAAGACAAATCATCAGTCTATAAAGCTCTCTGGAAGACCCTGGCAAGAGACCAAGAGGCTTGTTTCATAGTCCAGTGTCCCACCTGAGACCCAGTAATGACAATGAACTTCTTCCCATGATGTGCTGCTGCGGGCGGTTAAATCAGTAATGAACACAGATTATGATTTCAAAACCTTTCATTAACTCTAAATGTATGTGTATATTTAACTTCAGTTAAATTATATATATATATATATATATATATATATATATATATATATGTATGTATACACATATCTGATCAATGAATAGACTATGGGACTAAATGAAAGCATAATTCCAGAAGGTGTTGCTTTTGAAACATGGATATACATATTTTATAATCACCTTATTGTGAAGTGAGACCCCATCCCCTTGTATCTGGGTGAGTTTGTAATTGTTCAGACCAGTGGCCGGCAAACTGTGGCTCATGAGCCACATGTGGCTCTTTGGCCCCTTGAGTGTGGCTCTTCCACAAAATACCACATGTGGGCACACATGGACGGTGCAATTGAAACTTCATGGCCCATGCACAGAAGTCAGTTTTCGGCTTTCAAAAGAAATTCCAATCGTTGTGATGTTGATATTTGGCTCTGTGGACTAATGAGTTTGCTGACCACTGGTTTAGACCAAGAGAATATGGTAGGAGTCGCTCTGGGAGATTCTGAAGGCTGAGTCAGAAACTCATGTGTTTTGGGACTTGTTTGGCTGAACACTTGTTCTTGGGATACAGGAACCTGATGTAGGAAGTTCAGCTCTTCTCAGGCCGCATACTTGGAGGAAGCCCAACCACATGGAATGGACTCGGGTATAAGCTCAGGTCAGCAGACTCACCTGAGCTCAACCTTTGAATCACCTGGCCAACATGCCAGTAAAGGAGCCTCTGAGTGATTCCAGGTGCTGGCCCTTTAAGTCAGCCCCCAGGAGCTGAGATGTTCAAGGTGAGGCCCCAGATATTGTGAAGCTGAGGTATGCCATCGCCAGGGCACATGCCCGAACCCCGGGCCCATAGGATCTCTGGGTGCAGCGGAAGCGCTGTGGTTTGTTGCCGCTGAATTCAGAGGTGGTTGTTGCACAGCAGCAGGTACCTGGAGCACTCAGGCACTACCTGTGTATGAACAATCTTATCCCAACCAGAAGACAGAGGTGAAGCTCGTGAAAAATCTTAACCATGTCCACCCCGTACTCTCACTACAAGATGTTAACAGAGTCAGACCCACAGCAAGTGGCAGTGATTATTGTATGCAAATCAATGCCCAAACTTACTAGCTAATTTTACTTTTAAAAATTTTGGTGAACTTGTTTAACTTGAGGAATTTTCTAGACTTTTAAATTACTTTTATCTATTAAATATGGATCCAATGATGTTCATATATGTATAATGGAAATCAGAAAAAAAATATAAACCTTTTGTTAGCAGGGATTTAACCAAGGTTGATTGACAGTTATATTTGAAAGTCCCAGGATGTATGTTATCCAGAAGGTAATGCAGCTACTTGAGAAACTGGCTTGGGTATATTGCATAGGTGTTTACACAGCCTTTCTCTTGAGTGAGAATAGGCACTTAGCAAAGCCATTTTTAATGTAAGATATTCAATAGCTTCTCTATTCTTCTGAATAAGAACATGTGACCTGTGCACTTTCTTTTTTAGACTTTTCCTCGGATGTAGACTTTCCTGGCTAATCAGCAAAACTCCCATAAGGACTTATCTAGGAGAGAGAATTTTTAAAAAAACCCTATAAAATTACTAATACATCCAACCCCATAGTGATTTGAAACTTGTATTAAATGTTTGCTGAGAGTTTCAGGTATTTCTGAGCCTGAAATAACGCTAAACTGCTGATGGGTTTCCTGTCCAGCTCTCCAGGGGCATTTATTGTCAGTCTTCCATCCAATGCCAGGGATCGTGGGTGATGTTATTATGGGCCCCTCTGCTGTCAGAGCTGGAATGAAACCTGGTGGTTGAGTCCAAACCACCAATTTAATACTCTAATCGAATTGCTTCACTGACTCTGCTACTGCCTCAATTGTCTAAAATACAAGCTGCTTCCGTCTTTTTTACTGGATCGGGTTCCAAGTAAAGTCACAACCAAACTCATCAGTCAAGTGCAGCCTGGATTCTAATGTTAGGGAATCGGCCTGGGAGGTTTACAAAGCTCACAGCAGCACACCCAGAGTATCAACACCTCGCTGTCCTTTAAGTTTTGAGATAGGCATTGGAAAAAAATGGCGAAATGTTCAATAAGTAACCATCACATCCGTGCTGAACCAGCTCACTTAGTAGTGTTACCATGCAGAGATTTGCTATTCCATCATGGTTATTTGTATTTATTTGTGAGTTGCTAAGGAGTTCTGCTCTATTCTGACATCATAGAAACTTCTATGCCTCAAGCTTATAAAAAAATAAGAAATGGACATCGACCATAAGACAATATTTGCTAGTCCAGCTTATTCCCCTTCTTAAATCTCTACGCTAGTAAAACTTTTAAGGTGAAGTTTGGCGTGAAAATCGGCCACAGCACCGAAGGGAAAATGTTGTATAGCGCTGTGAGGAGAGAATAAAAATAAATCTGATGGGACATATCTGAAATCTGAGGCATAAAGTGAACCTACATTCCTCTTTTCATATGTTATTGCTATTTTGGATCTAAGAGCCTCATAACCCTCTACAGGAGTCCTTCATGGATTACAGAGTATTAGGGGCCTTCTTCAGGGACAGAGCCATGAGTAGGCTTTATTGTTAAAGCTGAAAATATATTTTATCAGCTACAACAACTTGGATAGCTCAGTGCCTCCCCTTCCCCCACCAGATGACAAGATATTCCCTGGAACTTGGCATTCATAGAATACATGAGGAAACACATATTACACCCAACTAAAAAATGAGAAGAATACAGAAATACAGGTGTTTTGGATGTCAGAAAACCAGCAAGTACTAATTTACCTTGTACTGTTAGGTTGTTGCACTTTCCTATTAAAAGCACAAGGGTTTTAAGAAGATAAATATAATTGGTTTTTCCTCTGTTATAATAAGTAACATACTTTTCAAAGACTAAATTTCCACTCCCGAAGTCCTGAAGGTAAAAGCACAGCGTGTCTTTGTTCCATTCTGATGGAGGGATGTGTTTGAACGAGAGCCCAAGCTCTGGCAATAATAACCCAACAAATAAAAGGCGGCAACACAACTCATGCTCCCATATTAGCCATTCAAAATGCAAGTCGATGTTTTTAAAAGAGTATTCTAAAATATGACTTTCAAATAAAGAGCGGACACCCTCTTATTTGTAGCTTCTCAAAATATATAGTTTTTTCCCACATGTAGTGTTTAATCAATGCACATTTTTATAATGCTGTTTATATACATGTATAGCATATGTTAGATATGGATACAGATATAGAGGTAGAGATACAGATAGCACATACTATCAATGAATTTTATAATTGTATAAGTTATGTGTGTGATAGAAACAGTCTGTATATGGTGATTAAGAAGACACATAATGCTAGACCTTGGGAATTTAACAGTAAACAAGACAAAATAGTTCTTCCCCAGGAGTTTATAACATAATAAGGGGATGAAAACTTCTACTTTTAAATCTTTAAATCTTTAACTTTCAATAGGGAAACAGAAAATCAGCTTTTTCAAAATATAACTTCTATAAAAAGTAATAATCTGATCTTCTATAAAGTGACAGGTGAAGAGGAGCTACCTTAGATAGAATGTGTGGTGAGCATTCTCCAGGAAACTAATATCTGTGCTGTAACCTAAACAGGGAAAAGAACACTGACTCACTGATCTTTAGTGAAAGGCTATAGGAAGGGGTGTGAACAAGTGCAGAGATCCGAGGTGGCTGAGATGGGGTAAGTGGGAGCTGGAAAAGAAGGAAACCAAACTAATTGTGGTTGAAAGTTATGTTTTCAGAGCCTTTTGAGGAGTAATTTCTAGCAAAGAGGCTTGAAAGTTCTTGATCTGTCATAGGTTAGTGACTAAAGGGGGATAAGACTATTTTATAGTCACAGATTAGTGAAGCCTGTGATATCTGTGTTATCCTATGTAATAAAACCCTAATATGCAAATGGACTGAACTGTGGAATGACTGGTCACGATGACCACCAGGGGGCAGAGGCTCAATGCAGGAGCTGCCCCCTGGTGGTCAGTGCGCTCCCACAGGGGGAGCACCACTCACCCAGAAGCCCTGAGCCAGGCTCCGGGCTGGCAAGCACAATTGCGCTGATTGTGCTCCCACCTCCAGAGTGCACTAAGGATGTCCCACTGCAGCTTAGGCCTGTCCGTTGGACATCCCCCCAAGGGCTCCGGGACTGTGAAAGAGCACAGGCCAGGCTGACCACCTCCCCTTCCCCTCCCTCTGAGTGCATAAATGTCATGCACCGGGCCTCTAGTTAAGAATACATTGGGGAATACATTTATCTTAGTTCGCAGTGGTGTACCTAGCAGCCCAGCTCTGAGAGACGTGTGGCAATTTCTTTAAAGAGTTCCTGTCTTTGAAACAGTTCCATAAACTAACTACAGATTTAAACTAACAGGCAAGTCATTTTGGCTTACTCATCATTCCCGTGTTTATGCATTGAGTCAATTATTCCACAAACATTGATTGCATACCTGCTTATTTGACTCACCCCCTTCCTGCTCTTTAATGGAGAGACACAGAGTCCATTACTAGGAAAGCCGAAGAGGCGTCATGTTTGGGAAAGAAGAATTACTGAGTAGATTGTTCAACTGATGACCAGCCTGGAATGACACCTTCTCACTAGTGATATGACTACATTCCATACTTGATACAGGGCAGAACTTAGACTTGAATCTCTGCCTACATAATCTCTCTCTTCTTCTTTCATTCTTTCATAGTCACTGTGTTCTTGCTTTCTTATTTGCTTTTTTTTTCTATTTTACCTTTGTTTTTCAGGTACTTCATCATATTTCCTGTCTTCTGTCATACAGATTTTTCTTTCATTAAAATCTCTTGTTTGTGAACCATGGGGATGATAATGCTTCCTAGGGAGACTCCAACTGATAGCCTTATCAGAACACTGACATGTCCAGATGCCAGGAGGAGCACCCACCTTCAGGGCAAAGGTCCAGGGAGAAGCAGTGGGCCAGGAGCTGAGATAGCCAATGGGAACTGTGGGGGGGCTGGGTGGAGGTCGGTGATGGGGTCTTGGCAGATGTGAGAGTATCTAAGATGTTTGCAAAGAGAAATTACCCGGAAAAGCCTCTGTGGAACCAGGAGACCATCTTTTCCATTCTCAGTTCCCATGTGACTTGAGAGGCATGCAATCACGGAAGTTTCCTAAGAAGCAGCCAGATTTAAGAACAGACCAGAAGTGACCAGAAGAACAATAGAAGAAAGTGAATTATCAGAAACTTATATCCCAGGATTCAGGCAAAGCAGTTGCAAGAAAGAATAGCTGGCTACTATTGAAATAGGCCAAGTGATTCAGAGCCCGTGATATTCAAAAGCTACGGAAAGGCTCGTTCCCAGACAGGAGTACATAAGAGAAGGCGCGATCATTCCGGAGATATTAGCAGCAGCACCATTGCAGATTTCTATGAATAATTCAAAAATGAGACAAGACAGGGGAACTTTGAACAGCTGCCATTATTTAAGGAGTTAAGCAGCAGCTGCCATTCAAGTATAAGACCAAAAAAAGAAAAAGACCTGATTTTTAGAAATTTGGGGAGAAATAATGATACTTGTAGTCTGGCCTATATGGACATACTAGTAAGATACTTTCTCAAAGATCACAGAAAATCTTCCATATGTTCATAAGAACTCACTGACAGCATTGCAATAAATAACTTTGTGCACATATCATTGACATAAGGACAAACAAATTATAAGATAATTCCCCAGATTTAGGATTATGGGTAGAAGGATATATACCTTTTGTGAATTTGACAAATATAGCCAAAGATGTCTCTCAGTGGAGAGTAAAATATTTTATACTCCCACCAGCAATATGTGAATGTCTGGGTATGTTTTATATTTATTTCTGTTCTCTTTTTCTGGTGTTTATATACAAGTATTGTTTTCATATTTTTAACATGAAAGAACCTTGCTTTTTCTTTTTTCTATTGGGTGTGGTTGTTGGAATTTAAACAAACTCATGAAGACTGAAACGTTTTCTGGATAAAAGGGGAAGTTTAATATTTGAGAGGAATGTGAAGTTCTCAATACCCCGTTTCCCCAAAAATAAGACAGTGTCTCATATTAATTTTTGCTCCCAAAGATACGCTAGGTCTTATTTTCAGGGGATGTCTTATTTTTCCTTGAAGAAGAATATGGTACACATTTATTGTTAAATGAAAATAAAGGAAATTTATTACCTGTGTACGGTACGGTAGTTGTCAACACAAACCAGACAAACTGTGAATCCTACAGTATCAAGAATTTACTCCTTTAGTCAATGACAATCATGTCATCATCTTCTGGAACATCATCATTAACAATCCAATTCCTTAATTTCCTGGTGAATTTCTTGTGACTCCATTTCTTTCAGAATCAGTGGACCAAATCTCTCATGTTTAACAATAGCACTGTCTTTAAATGAGTACTTTTTGTCAAGGTAGCCTGCTCATAGTGCATTTGCAATGCAACTGGCAGTGATTTTCTCCCATAAATTCTTCACCCAAGTCACAACTTCTTGAAGTTTAGGTTTCACAAAGTTTCCACGCTGATTTCTCTGCATTCACACAGCAGTGACATCAGGACTCCATGTAATGTCACTGGTTGCTAGACGCCAGTCTGGGCGGCCCTAACGACCAGTTTCCGGTAAATTAATTTTCATTCTGAGACAGAGCCTGGGGCCCTTATTTTTGGGGGGATGTCTTATATTTCACTCAGAAGGAAACCTGTAAGTAGGTCTTATTTTTGGAGGATGTCTTATTTTCGGGGAAACACAGTAGGATAAGATATTGATGATGAGCCGAGACCGGTTTGGCTCAGTGGATAGAGCGTCGGCCTGTGGACTTAAAGGTCCCAGGTTCGATTCCGGTCAAGGGCACATACCTTGGTTGCGGGCACATCCCCCGTGGGGGGTGTGCAAGAGGCAGCTGGTCGATGTATCTCTCTCATTGACGTTTCTAACTCTCTATCCCTCTCAATTCATCTCTGTGTAAAATCAATAAAATATATTTTTTTAAAAAGATATTGATGATGAAACTTAATTTTAATGAAAGCAACAGGTATGTGTAGATGCAGATGGGATTCTTAGCAGCTAGAATTAGAACTTACTTTTTAATGTATTCTATTTTCTTTGTGAAAAGGCAAGCTAGACAATCTATTGAGAATAAGTAAAATTTTGGAAAAAATACAAGCAAGTACAGATGATAAAATACCTTTTGTAGGCGTGAGAAGGAACATCGCCTACTGAGACATAATTCAATTGCAGTCACTGCCAGGACACGGATTTACAGCTGCCCGTGAACGTTGGATCAGGTGTGCTGTTTCCTCCCGTTGCCTCCGAAGTCTGGGCACAGACAAAGGGAACTCAGGCAATGTGATGCTTGTTGGGCAGGTGGAGTAAAAAGACAGATTTTGTTGCTTAGAAATTGTTCAGGCAAAGATTAAAGTATTGGATGGTGAAATCTAAGCAGGAAAGGAAGAAAATGCATTGCATACATTTTAGAGAAAAATGTAATTCCCTCCTTGGCATGAAGCACTACTTTCCTTGACCTGTATTCTGCCCCGTATCACCATGACACAAGCTCTGAGATGCTAGCTGAAAGCCATTTTGACTGGTGTCCTACAGTAACAGAACTCACAGAAATAACCCAAAGCATTTTTCTCCACATGCACTTTAAATCTTCTGGTGAAGAGCCATCTGTTTCTTGCCATAGGAAGAGAACTCAGGCATTCCCTCCACATTGCTGACCTCACTCAGTTTTCAAAATAAACACACACAAAACTCTCATTTTTAAGTTATAAACAATCTCAATTCAAGTAATTAATGCTATGAGCATGGGTTTGTTTTCCTCACCAACATGTAGTTGCATGTATATGAAGAATGTTGATTTTCTGTTTTCATGCAATTTCCACCTTTACTGCCATGTTCACAGTCCTGGGAAAGGCAGTGGGAGGGAGCAGTGGTAAGGGTAGAAGGGTTTTTATTGACTATATTTTCAAATTCTATTCATGATCTCTGAACCTAATCAGAACGTAAGTCTCTCTCCCGTGGGGTGTGGCTGTGGCTTCTGGTGGTTGTTTGTTTGAGATTACCCTCAGGAATCACTTGGCGCATGATTGAATGGGCCCATTGGTGCTACAGAAGATGATCTTGAGAGCTCTTGAAGATGAACATGTGTCTGGTCCCTCTTCGAGGACTGACTGGACCATGGGAAAGAGCTGGTGGAGAGGTTGGGGTGACTCCCTGGGGTGCTTATGATGGGAGATGAACAGATTGAAAGAGGCCACAGGTGTTCAGTATCATGCTCAGAACATAGATGAGAGCCAGCGGCTCAGGCGGCCACACACACGGTGAAAGCCAGGAGTCACTGATACATCATTGCAAGGCAATGTCTTGAACTCATCCTGCATCTGGCTGAAATAATCCCAACTCAATGTACCAGCACCCTCTGGAGGCCCAATCTAGTGCAATTTCACACACACACAAATATGATCATCAATGAGGACTATCCTCTTGCCAAGCCACCCTCCTGGGATGGAGGGATGAATGTGGGTGCAAATCAGACCTTCTTTCTGTGCTTTTCAACTCTGTGTTTAGGGAATGGAAGGCTGTGCAGAGTCAGCATGGGGATAAGGAGCTGGAGGCTCACAGGGGCTTTGATCCTGGCTAGAATCCCTCTCCGTGGACTGTTCAGCTGGCCCATATGTACTACCTACCTGAGGGGGGACCTTAGAAATTTTTGAGGAAGACAATCCCAAGTTCTGAGTCCTTCTATTAGTTTCTGGGGACTTCTCTAACAAAATGCCACAAGCCGATGGCTAGACACAACAGAAAGTTGTTTTCTCATAGTTCCCCAGAAACTAGATGCCTGAAGTCAAGGTGGCATCAAGGCCAGGCTTCCTCCGAAGGCCCAGGGTTAGAACCCTTCCTTGCCTCTTGTGGTGGTTGCCAACAATCCTGATGCTCCTTGGCTGGTAGATGGCCTCTCTGTCTCTGTGCCACATCCCTCAGAAGGACACCAGTCATAATGGACACCTCAATCTAGTGTGACCTCAACTTACCATAATCATGTCGGCAAAGAACCTACTTATGAGATCAGATGCTGAGGTTCAGGACAGACAGGAATTTTTGTGGACATTATTCACTCTAATTCAGTGAACCTCCCAGAAGCATGGAGTCCTACATAAAGCCTCACCTGCCAGGGCCTCGGGACCACACATGTGTGCGACACACTGATGTGCACAAATAAATGTTAGTCTTTTCTTCATAAAATCGGCTCAAAACGATCTGCCTCATGCTCATTTTGAAATGTCATATTTATTTTGCCTTGTTGCTACATTCAAAAATGTGAACTAAATGTCCTATGACAAGCATATATGTCCAGCCAAGGATGAACTTGCAATCATGCTGAAAAAAGAAAGTCTATATTAAATAACCCGGAAGTAAGTAGATAAGCTATGATTAATAATACAGTCAAGTAGTATATAAAAAATGTTGCAATAACAATATGGGAAAATGTATGAGATGCAACTAAAGAGAGTGAGTGTTGATAGTTGCACAACAGTAAATATGTTAAAAACAAAACAAAACACTGAATTGTCCGTTATAAAGAGTGACTTTTATAATTTATAAATTTTATCTTAATGCTGCTTTTAAAAAAGGTAGAAGAATTGTGAGTCTGAGATGAGGTTAACTGAAGCCCACTTTTTGGAACAAATGCTCTTTAAGATGTGTTCAAGAAATTTAAAAGTATAAATCAAAAATTGTAATTAGTTTTAAATATATATATATATATATATATATATATATACATATATATATATCTTACATTGTGTGTGTGTGTGTGTGTGTGTGAGTAAAATACCTCTTTTTAGAGATAAGGTTTATTTAAATAGCTGAATGGTTAAGAAACATAACTATTATTTAATTTTTATAAAATACTATTTATAGCAATTAAATAAAATAATAATTTTACTTTAAACTTATATCTATGTAATAGGCTGAAGGGATACTGTGAATCTACAAATTATCAGAGATAACCCATTTTTTCACATGCATAGACATAGACTGAAACCATGTTTTCCGTCCATCAAGAATTCATTTTGCTACCTAGCTGAGGAGAGATCCAGGCAGGGTAGAGAGGGCATTGTTATTAGGTTGTAATCTTATTTAACATCTCTATTAATCATCTAGTGGGGACAGAGATACAAGCTAATGAAACTTAAATCACAATAAATTGTCAAGTGTTTTAACACCAATTAGTACAGAAATGATAAAAAGGGACCTTCGGTGATTAAAGGGCAACCACAGAATGAGATTCAACTTGGAGAGTATAATATAGTTGGCAAGTAGCCCTTGGAAGGAAAAGTGTGTAAAGCTATCACTGAGAATTGGAGGACATATAAAGAGCTCCCAGCCAAGAATACACCGGGGCTCATCATCATGACACCAGCATTGCATGAAATGCTCAAGGGTCTTCTTTTAAGAAGAAGGAGAAAATGCAGACAATAAAATGGCAATAAATACAGAATAGAGAGTCCACTGTGGCTCTCACTGTCCTTTAGGGCAGCTGCCCTGGACATGGACAGTCAGTGGTCCTTCCAAGCAAAACAGACCTGGAAGAGAGCCTTGCGTGTGTCTGAGTGGAGAGATTCGTAGACTCTGGTGACAAAACTGAGTCTACCTTGGTAGGTTGTGGCCTAGTTGAGCTGCACCAAACCGGATTCCTTTTCTTTGTGGACACAGGACCTGATGAAGTTCTGCTTGCTCTGTGGCGCTGTGGCCGAGTTCTAACAGTCCAATGTGAGGACTGGTGATACATTTCATTCCCATCCCTGTTTCCTTAGCTGTTCTTCCCCAATCCCCCAGGTTCTTTCCCCGCCACCATCACGGTGCAGATAAACACAGAGACCCCGGAGGTCATATATTAAGGGTGGACCAGATGCCCGAATAGAATTTGGATCTCTAAATCAGTTCTCAGAAGGAGGCAGCCTAAATGAGAAACACCCTCATGTACATTCATGAGGAATACATTTTTATCTTGTTGCTGCCAGTAAAATGTTTATAGTTTGTATAATATTGCTTCCTTGTATCATCAATTCTGCATGTATTCCCTTTTTCATTTTTCTCTAATATATGGCAACTCTGAGGTCGGGATGCATCCTACCATCAGAGGTGTGTTAGCGTTATTGGGTAGTAGTTTTTCCTTCCCTATAAAGTAATGTCAGTTCTCAGTCAATAACGTCTTAGGTTTCATGAAATATGGTCATCCCCAGGTCATCCTGATGCCAAATCCATGATGTTAATCACTACCTACATTATCTGTCCCTGTGAGTTACGGACTGCATTGTGTAAAGCTGTGTGGTTCATGGTCTTACGCTGTGTTCATTTCAGAGTATTTCTTCCTTCTTCTTCAACAGTTCACCTAGAAAAGCGTGAACATTATCATAAGTAGTTTTCTAACTGCCTTACAGATGTGTAGGTGGAAGTTCATTTGTTAAATTTGTTCAGCTATTTGTGAAACCCAAAGCCCATCATGTAAATTGAAAATACTTCACAGGTTTTCAAAAACCATGTCGCCTTGTGGTCACTAATTGAATAAGGTTTGGCACAAACTACAATGATTTTTACTATAAACTAGAGTTCAGGTCGCAGAGTGGTGAAGGCCACAACAGTATGAAAGGCACATAGCAATAAAGATCAGCTGACCACTTGTTAAAGTTGACTAGCTCTACCCTTCTAGAGTAGCAACAGTTTAGGGTAATGACCATGGAATTTAGGCTCTTGGCTCTGTAATGCACTAGCTTTGTGAAGGTCAGGAGCTGTGACATGTAAATAACCAAATCTAGTTTCTTCCTTTATCAGAATCACAATAATATTGATCTTATAAGATTCTTGTGAGGATGGAATAGAGATTGGCCATAGGCCCCGAGTAAAGGCTAGATCCTCCCATGCATTCCCTTTAACTTACAGGGTTTTTAGTCGAACTTTTACATTTATCTGATTTATGACTTAAATAGATGAAAGTGATTGCAAAATTAGCTGCAATCTCACATTGCTTGCTTCGAAGGAAAAGTGGAGGCAAAACTAACCCTTTCCTGTGTGCCTCATTAGCTTGGCAAAATCTAATTTTCTCTTAATTTCTTTCACTTCCTCTGGGAAACTCCAAGTGATTATTGGAATTCATAGTCACATCTCACAATCTTTGCATACCTCTGAGGATTTTCACTTTGTACGACAGAACCTGAATACCAGTTTGGTATCACACCACATAGGTTAGAGGAAGGTGACATTCTATTCTGAGGGCGAACGGCAGAAACTTTACTCACTCACTGGTAAACTTTTCTCAGAGTTGCTAAAATCTCACAAAGGAATTAGACACAGTCTCATATCTACGGACAAGGGAATGGGCCATTTCCAAAAGCAGAGGCCATAATCACTCCTCCGAGGCAGTTATACTTCTATCCTTCTTAAATGGGGAAAAATAAAACGTTGAATTGGATGGCAGAGCATCCATGAGAATGCTGCCTCCTGATTACGGGCTGGCAGACACAGCTAGAAAATCCACTTTTACAAACAATTACGATGGTGTTTACCATAGTGCCAGCAGGTTGCAACCGTCTCGGGTTCTATCACACGCTGGTGAGAAGAGCTCCAGAAGAGTGGCAGCAGTCTTGTCAGAACTTACTCGCAGAGGAACCGTCACAGCAATCCTTCCCACTGCCGGTCAGGACGGAGGGGAGATGATGCTGTGTGTGATGTAAGAGCAGAACGTGATTGTGAGGCCCTCCCGTCAGGAGGAGACTGAGTTGAGGAGCCACGGAAGCAGCCTTGTGCGCTCCCAGTGATAATTAGTGGAGCCTTAGGAAAACAAGGCAATGCTCCGAATTCTTCACTGATCTCTGAAATCTTATCCTGTAGATAGTCAAAGGAGTGAAACAAAGACTGAAGAGGTTTGTTGTACCTTTTAAAAATAAACTTTTATTACATATAATATGTTACATATAACAACTACATATACATACAGAAAAATTAAAAACTACCATACAGATCAATAATTGCTTTTCAGGACTGAGGAGCCGCATGAAATAGAACCTTCTCCCATGTCCTCCGTTATCCCTCTTAGAATCACTGTCGCCCCTCAAGTCACTACCACCCAGAATTTTACCACATTTAGTTTTGCCAGTTTTCAACTTCATACCCAGGGGATTGTTTAGTGCTCGTTTTTTGTGATAAACTTCTTATATCATACTTTTAGATTAACCCAGGTCATAGTTTATTCACTGGCCTAAACCATTTTCTTATGAGTTTATATTTTAAGGTTCACTTAACTTTCATCGCTGGTTGCTTCCAAAATATATTTTCTTAATCCTCGTATCTCAGCAGTTGGACTAGGATATGCCTAGTTATGATTTTCCTTTTATTTCTTTTCCTTTCTAATTTTTTATTCACTGATTTTAGAGAGAGAGGAAGTCTGACTTGCCCTTCCACCCACTCATACCCCCCTGGCTGGCTGCTGTGTGTGCCCCGACCTGGGACGGAGCCTGCAGCCTGGGCACATCTGGATGATGGTGCAACCAGCTGAGCCCCTGGGCCAGAGCGTGGTTCTCTCTTCTCATTAGTGGCTGAATAGTGCAGCGTTTGTTAGATCCAAGGGTTGACATTTTTAATCAATTATATCTTGAAAAATGGCTCTGCCCAACTTTCTCCTTCTAAGAGCCCCATTAAAAATGTTAGCTGTCTCAGTGAGACACCCACACAGACACACGCATTCCTTTTGTTATATTTTTTCTGCATCTTATTCTGTATGTTTTCTATGGCATACAGTGTAGACCAAAAACTCCTCTAAATGGTTATTGTATTTTAATGTTATATTTCATATACATTTCAATAACGTGTGCACTTCGCCTTTTATCTCTTCCCCCACGTGTCCCTCCTTTGCCATTTAAAATCTTTATCTGACAACTCCAAAATCTGCTTCCCTGATGTGTTTTATGTTTACTGTCTATATTTTTTTCCTGCTGACTTTCCGTCCTTTAGTTGCTTCTCTTGGCCGGCTTTGTTAATGTTTTGAATGAACACCAGACATGATTTTAAAATTTTTTTCCAGTTCTCTTTTCCCAAGCGGTTCGCTCTCTTGTTTCCCGGGCAGAGAGGGAGGAGGCTGGCCCTCCCAGTCCACGCATCCCTGAGGGCACCTGGCCCCTGTCTGCCCACGGCCATGGGCAGCCACTGGGAGGTTCGCCTCGGCTCCCGGCCTTCCAGGGCGCCCTCTCCCCCACTCACCCCGCTTTCCCAGCCCCGTGGCTGCGGAACCCGCTCTGCTCCGCTCAGCACCTGCCCAGCGGACAGGCCATTGTGAGGCCTTCTGCATGCCTGTGGACAGGCCATTGTGAGGCCTTCTGCATGCCTGTGGACAGGCCATTGTGAGGCCTTCTCATGCCTGTGGACAGGCCATTGTGAGGCCTTCTGCATGCCTGTGGACAGGCCATTGTGAGGCCTTCTGCATGCCTGTGGACAAGCCATTGTGAGGCCTTCTGCATGCCTGTGGACAGGCCATTGTGAGGCCTTCTGCATGCCTGTGGACAGGCCATTGTGAGGCCTTCTGCATGCCTGTGGCGGGTGGTTTGCTCAGGAGCTTCTCTCCGTCCTTCCCTGGGTCTCTGCTCCCTGCTCCCTGCCCACCGCCCCGCAGGCTGGGCATGCTCAGGGGTTCCACCTGCCCCCCGTTCCGCAGTGGTTCAGGCCCCAGTCCTGCTCCAGGGAAGCCTGCCTCCTCTTTGCCCACCTTCCGTCTGGGGGTCAGGCATTGGCCCCGGTCCTTCCTCCCCTGTGGCCCCAGGAGAGCTGATGTTTCCGCCAGCCCGGGGCTCACCTGTTAGGGGTTCGGTTAGGGGTTTGGGTGCTCACCTGTTAGGGGTTCGGGTGCTCACCTGTGAGGGCGGAGTGATGGCTTCCAGACTCCTTCCTGGACGCCTCTGCCCTGGACTGGAGAGGTTTCTCTGTCGCCCTCGGTCTCTCTGACGGTAGAACTCAGCAGATGGCACAAAAGCAAAACCCTGAAAACTGGGGGTCTTGGTGCTCTCCCCTTCCCTTACACAGACCTGATCCCCACGTCCTTTCATCTGTGTTTGCCTCCTGTCCCCCCTCCCTGTGGGCTCCCTGGCGCTCGGCTGTTTCTCATGCCCTTGGGCACTCTGTCTCACACTGAGTATGCCTTAGAAGCCACACTCGTGCGTGGGGCGGCTACTGACTGTTGCTATCGCTCTCCAAAGGATTTTACCTTCTTGGCAATGTCATTCCCTTAAATCTAGGATGCTACATCCACTGTCTAATACTTTAAAGCAAAAAAATGCACATGCACACACACACACGCACACGCACAAACACACACGCACACACACACACACACACACACACACACACACACACACTTTATGTCTTCTGTCTTTTCTAGGCGTCGGCAGGAACACGGGATTGCTCAAAGTCCTTTTATTTCTCTTGGAGATGGCTGCTTGGGTTGTTTCTAACATATTCACTGGCATCTTACTTTTTCTCTCTCCAAGTGCATCTTTATTGCATCTATAAACGTCACCACGCCTCACTGTCATTATCATACAGGTCAAAATATTTACAACTTTTATTTGTTGTAATTTCTTTGAAACCTACATTATTTAGAAGGGCTTGCTAGTTTTTAGACATTTGAAGATACTCCAATTCTCTTTCTGTGATTGGGCCCTAGCATAGTTCCACTGTCACCAAAAATGCATTCTGCATTATATCAAATCTTTTAAATTTGTTAACACATGCTTTATTGCTCTGTCTGTAATCAATTCTGGAAAATGTCACAGGCGTAATGGAAGGAATATGTGTTGTTCAGTTGTTTTCGGTATATTCTAAATGTCAATTAGGTTCAATTTTTAAAACACAATCTTGTCTCATCTTCTATATCTTTACTGTTTTTTGTCTTGCACTATTACCCAGAGAAATAAGTAGAAAGTCTTCCAATATATGTGTGATAGTGCTATTTCTTTTTTATTTCCATCAATTTTTGCTTTACATAGTATGAACCCATATTATTACGTGAATACAAATTAGGATTGGTGATCTCCTGATGGACCGGCCAATCGGTTGAGGTATCTCTCCTTAGCACTAATAAGTATTCTTGCCTCAAAAGTTGTATTTGATGTTAGCATAGCTATATCAACTTAGTTGTTGTGACTTGTTTTGTTTTGGTATGTTTTGCATACATTCATTTATTTTTGTAATCGTCACTCAAGAATACGTTTATTATTACTGCTTTTAGAGAGAGGAAGGGAGGGAGGGAGAGAGAGAAGAACATCCATCAATATGAGAGAGAAACATAGATCACTTGCCTCCTGAACATTCCCAGATAAGAAATCAAACGTACAACCTTTCAGCAAGAATACACCCACCAAGGGAGTCACGCAGCCAGGCTCCCAAGCATTCAGCACACATTCCTGTGCGTTTTCATGAGTAAGTAAATGTAAAAATATATCCTTGTTTCCTCATCTACAAAAAATTTAGCATTTTTAAGACTAATTTTTTCTAAACCTATCACTCTTTGTTTTCTTATATCTATCTTTTGCTTTCTTGTTTAATGACAAGAAAAATTCCTTTCTCTCAAAATCAATATATGGAATTATAAAATTATGGCATCTTACTTTTTTTCCTCATCCTAGATTTAAGATAAAAGACACAAAAAGGTGTGTCTTTTTAATGCAGACTATATTTAGATTATGTTTTTTTTAATCCATGTCTTATTTAATTATTTATTTGCCTAGAAATTACTGGAATTGTTTATATGTTTGGGTTTATGTATGTTGCACTACATACAATCGTTTTTTTTCCTTGCTCACTTTTGTATTGATTGAGTTACTTTAAATTTTTCTTCTTTGTGCCATAGTAAGCTCTTTGATTACTCTGGGGAAGAAACATGTGTAGTCTTTGACACAGTAACATTTAACGTGAATGAGTGCTTTCCCTATCACCCCGACAACGCTAAAATTTTTAAATAATGTGAATCATAAACTTTCTCTTACCTGATGTGATTTGGTTGCCAAACATTTTAATTTAAGTACACATACAATTCAAATAACACACATTGTTATTAATATTTTATAAATGTAGGATTTTCATTGTTCTTGGTATTTTCCTACATTCTCATGTTTTGTTTTGGTTGTTTTTTGTTTGTTTGTTATTTTTTATTTTTATTTGTTTACTCTGTGTGTGTGTGTGTGTGTGTGTGTGTGTGTGTATGTGTGTGTGTCTGTTCAAGGTAAGTGACAGAAGGCTAGGGACTCAACAAGGGAAATAAATCTAAAAAATTGAGAAGGAAAAGAAAGAGTATTAAAATCCTTTGATTTACTACCATATGTCAAAAACTGTGTACTATGTTAGTAACAATAATATTAATCATTTGTTCTCTACACACCACAGGCCAGACACTATCCAAATTCTTCATGTGCAGGAAAGCTTGAGAAGAACTTCTGGATTGTAGTTTAGCCTCTTATGTATAGATGAAAATAAGTAAAGCTCACTTATCAATCAACAAATGCATATTATGTCCTTTTATGTGCTAGAAGCTGAGCAGCTGGAGATAAAGCAAAGAAGTAGACAGGCAAAATCCTGATCATTGTGGTGGCTACCTCTGCACAGGATATAGACAATAAAAAAATTAAAAAATAAAAATTATGAATGAGTACATGATGTGAGTATGATGGTAAGTGCTATAGAGAAAAATAAAGTATATGTTTGTTTTGCTTTTTCATACAGAATGGTGAGAGGCAAACCATTATTTGAGCAAATTCCTGAAGAAAATTTTAGGCTCTAAAATTAATTAGCGATCAGAAAAGTTAAAAATTGCAAACATTTATAACATTAATAAAGTGATGAGCCAGTCTTCCCAATTATAAAGTCCGCACTTATTCCACTGGCCCAAAGTGGTAGAGAGACTACATGAAGGAATAAGGGGGGGGGGGGAACCAGGCCTGAAGTAATTTAGCATTTTTAAGACTAATTTTTTCTAAACCTATCACTCTTTGTTTTCTTATATCTATCTTTTGCTTTCTTGTTTAATGACAAGAAAAATTCCTTTCTCTCAAAATCAATATATGGAATTATAAAATTATGGTATCTGAAAGGAATTTAAGTTCAACAGATAGAAATCTACTCATTCGTATGATTAATCTTTTCATTTTGTAGATGAGGAAACAAGGATATATTTTACATTTACTCAGAGTTACACTTAAGAATCTCTCCCTGTTTCCTTGTAATCGAAGTCCAGCGATACCAATTAAAAATGAATGCTTTGAAGACAAAGAGCAGTGAACTTTACTTTTATGTAAGGAAGAAAAACAAATTGTGTCTATAAACATCTCCTACTGCTTGTGTTCTTTCTCTCTCCCAGTGCTCCACCAAAACTACTTTACATGAAAGGAATCGTATTGCAGTGGGGAGATGACACAGGAGAATAATAATGAAGATAAGCTGATTTCCATCAAAGAATAATCTAGAATGTAGTGATTAGGGTTGTCAGATAAAATACAGAACACCCAGCTAAATGTGTCAAATCAACAATGAAATAAACAACAAATAAGATTTTTATGAGAATCTACCAAATATTGAAAGTGCATATTTATGCTAAAAATCACTTTTATCTAAAATTCTAATTTCACTTAAAATTCAGTATTTCTATGTGATAAACATATGCCAATTTATAACTTGTAAAATGATCTCTAAAGAACCAATTAAGCAGACAGAGAGCTTGAACTCAGAAGGAAAATAGACTGTCGGATAGTTCAGTAGTCAGCAGACCCATTAGTCAACAGAGCCAAATACCAACAGTACAACGGTTGAAATTTCTTTGGAGAGCCAGATTTTTTAAACTTCTTCTAATGCCACTTCTTCAAAATAGACTCGCCCAAGCCGTGGTATTTTGTGGAAGAGCCACACTCAAGAGGCCAAAGAGCCACATGTGGCTGCTGAGCCGTGGTTTGCAGACCACTGTTTGCCAAGTCACTATCCTGAAGTAGGCTCTCTTACTACTTTCTATGGCTGTAGGTGCGTGGGGTGTTAAATGGGCCTTGGCAGATGGCTCCGTTGGTTGGAGCATCATCCTGTGCACCAGAAATGTTGTGAGTTCGATTCCTGGTTTGGACATACCTAGATTGCCTATTCCATCCTGGGTAGCATAGGGCACTTTTGGAAGGCAACTGATAGAGGTTTCACATCAATGTCTCTCTTCTCTCTTCTTCCTTTCCTCTTACTCTCTAAAATCAATGAAAATGTATTTTCAGGTAAGGATGTTTTCTTTAAAAAAAAAAAGTAAGCGGGATATTGGAAGGTTAAGACAATCTAGTTATTGGGAGTGGAGCAGCCATCCCACAAAAAAATTTAATTATTTTTATATAAGAAAACTTTATAATAACATTCTTTCCACTGAACGTGGTATGTTGATTAGATTTCCCATATTTGATTAATTTATGGAGCTTTGATATCTCTTTTGCCTTCATCTTTTTTCATAAATACTTTGGAATATTCTTCTAGCTCTATTTTTCGATTTGGTAGAGGTAATCCACACATAATTGCTACTTGCAGATGCTAGAACACCCTCAAATGCTACCTAACCACGTCCTCTTCAAAACTTTGAAAGAGAATAGTTTTAACAATGATTGCTAATCATTGTGGTAATTCTTTTATAAAGATAATTATCTCTTTTATAGTGTTTTGGGAAAACATATAATATGTGCTGCTCAATTAGTATTTTCAAATCAAAATAGGCATATGGGTATAAAACCATGCTGAAGCTATTCATATAAAGTAACAGTGGTTTTGTTATATTTGTGGGCAAACTGCAATACTTGAAACCACATAGTACAATGCGTATGTAGATATATACTCCACGTTAAACAATAGTTATTAACATTGCTAAAGATATAGGGACAAAACAAAGAAATAAAGAAACTTGGAAATAATTTAACACAATTATAAGTGTATATCATTACCATGTAGTAATGATTAAGACATTGACACAAATTTATATGACATGCAGCGTTATTTTTGCCAGTTACTTGGATATATTAATTGATTGTGTCTCTTTATCATTTAGTCATTTTTATTGAGAATAACTGAGGACGTAGATCCAAATCTGTAATTAGATTATTTTTATTTTGCAGTATCATAAGGATCTTCTCATCTATACAGATTTTCATCATTTGAAAAAAATATTTAGAATTCTTCACAACTATAATAAAATTACACAATGTGGTGACAAACAAAACCATATGGAGGTAACTATAATTATTAACACCTATTAAATAGAAATTACTTTATAGACTTATTTTTACATAGCAGCAAGGGCTTTGAATGCACTAAGCTTGTCAAAAAATGCTTAAAGTTGGTTTGTGTTTATATTCCAGTGCCTGCCTTTAAAGGTCATGCTTCTAAAGCATGCACAAAAAGGTGAAGCAAATCCACTTATTCTCCTATTACCCTCTCATCCAAACTAAGGCTGAATTTCCATAAGGAAATATGGTATTGGTGACATTTTCTAAGAAAATGACATCTACTTTACTTGGAACTTTTAATATTTTGGACTTAAGCAGTAGAAAAAAATATAACATCTGACATTTAATACTTTGTATCATTCAGGTTTTCCACAGAAACATCTTTGAATCTCAAAAAGGATGCATTTTAAACTTATCTAAAGAAATTTTAATAAATATTGATAAAATGGCTATTTAAGAAATGTGGGCAAAGCAAGAAGCCAGAAAGGTTGGGTGAAGTATGTCAGGTCTGCTAAGAGCTGTTCAGACTCAAAGACGTGAAGGGGCAAAAGGATGGAGAAGCTTCTAGAACTTGGAAAATGTAAAGAAGGTTGTAAGAGGGTGCTCCCAGGAAGGAGCTGTGTCATTCTATAGACTCGGCAGGAGCCGGGGGTTATATATTCCAATCTCAGTCTTCTCCTCACTCTTCTTCTTCTCCTTCTTCTCCTTCTTCTCCTTCTTCTCCTTCTTCTCCTTCTCCTCCTCCTCCTCCTCCTCCTCCTCCTCCTCCTTCTCCTTCTCCTTTCTTCTTCTTTTTCTTCTTCTTGTACATCCCAGAAATCCTATGGGAAAGGAACTCATTAATATAGTCCAGTGGTCGGCAAACCATAGCTCGCCAGCCACATGTGGCTCTTTGGCCCCTTGAGTGTGGCTCTTCCACAAAATACCACACCCTGGACGAGTCTATTTTGAAGAAGTGGCATTAGAAGAAGTTTAAGTTTAAAAAATGTGGCTCTCCAAGGAAATTTCAATTGTTGTACTGTTGATATTGGCTCTGTTGACGAGTTTGCTGACCACTGATATAGTCTATAAAGCTAACACCCAATGAAATGGGGGTGGGGTGGGGGTGGGAAAGGGTGAAGAGGAGATCTAGAGAAGCAAACTGAAATATGAAACACAGTCCACCCCTTTGCTTCTCAATATCTACTCATCAAACCAACCTGGGGGAGGATCGGCAATGCGGAACCCCCAAGAGCTCTTCTCCCTGGAAAGAGACGCGGCCTGGGTATGAAAGCGGGAGTCTGAGCCATGGCCAGGGTAAGAAAGCGGGAGTCTGAGCCGCAGAGGCCGCCCAGCACATTCCTAGTTTTTCTGCTGCAGAGACTGTCACCGTTTCCTATGCAGGGAGAGAGAATAAATATCTTAGGCTTTATGAGCCATACCGACTCTGTCACAACTATCCATCTTTGTTGTTGTAGCATGAAAGCACCCATAAACTATAACAGGAATAAGAGGAGCTATATTCCAAGTTGCTTTATGGGCGTGGAAATTTGAATTTCATGTCATTTTCCTGTGTTATGAAATGGTATTCGCATTTTGTTATTTTCCAACTAGTTAATAACATAAAGACTATTCTTAGCTCCCATACAAAAATAGGCAGTGGCCAGATTTGGCCCACAGCCTAGAGTTTGGCACCCCTGATTTACAGGGTCCTGAAGCCCACATGGCAGGCATCCTGACCTGCAGGATAGACCTGAGTAAGTTGTTCTGGCTTTCTGTCCCCTCAGAAGCACAGTTTTGTGGATTACCCAGTGAAGGTATTGGAGCAGCAAACTAACATGTGATGTAGGTTGTCTTCAAAATCCAAAGACACCTTGATGGCAGATGTTGGAGCAACGTATTGCTCACTTCAGAGAAGGATATTCTGATGTGATAAAGAACCACAAATTCCTAGCAACTTGACCAATCTGGCAGGCCCCTGAATATCTACAGAGCTCATTTCCCATCCTCTGGCTTACATGAATCCTACTGGGGCATCGATCATGTTTACGGCCCCCTGATCCTCTTGTCTGTCTGGCATAGTATCTTTAAGATAAGCGAGTAGCAGGAGGTTGGTTCTGTGTTTATATCCAGAAGATCAAGGTCCCTCCAGACTCTATCATAATGAAGAGCCGAAGAGCTGACATGGGCCTGCGGCAGCACAGTAATGTATACTGCTGTCTCTCACATATAAATCCAAGCAAACTACTTATAATATTTGCTTATGGGAAAAACTAACAAAACAAAAAAGAGAGAGAGAGAAACATTTGTGATTTCATTAGCTGTGTGTCTAGGGATTTACTTTAGTAAAGCGATTCTCTCAGGAATGACAACAGGGAGTAGCATCACCGTGTCACTAAGTTTCTGATATTGCACCTTCTTTCCTTAGGACACATCTACCTTTTGGTCCGAACAAAGAGATCAGTTAAATTGAAGCAAGGGAAGAATCATCACTCACTCCTGCATCTTCCCTTTTTTTTATGATGCTATTACTCTGCTCTATAACTGCCTGGGGGCTCTAGCCAACTCACTGAATCCCGATTTCTAGAAAAACGAATGCACCTGTATCCGTAAATTCCAATACTGGAAGTACTACTGTGCTGCTTTAGAACTAAAACCTGAGGCAGCTCCGATATATGCAGATGCAGAGTGCATGGTTCTGGAACCTACGGTCAGTGTGTGTGTTTTACTGTCTCCTCTTGGACGTGCCATCTGGCTACTCTGGGACCTGATCCCGTTACAGCCCTGGAAGCAGTAAGGAGAGCAGGAGGTGAGAAACGAGGAGACTTGGAACTACCTAACAAGGGGGAAGCTGTCGTTGAGCGGTTTCGTTCAGGGAAGCTGGATGTTTTCAGGCTAGAGATGTGAGAGTTGTGGGTGAGGCTGGTTCTGGGAGCAAAGGAAGTTCTGGGGAGCATGTAGTTCTAAGTTTCAAGCCTCATTTATGTCTCCCTGAATATTTTCATCTGGTACTTTAAGGTCCACTCCTTCCCACCGACGCCTTATCCTCTGACAGGAGAGCTGAAGGGTGGTGTTTAATTGGAGCTGCAGGTCCTTCAGACTCTGCCATCAGAATCCAGGCTAGGTCCTCAGCCTGCCTTTCTCTGTACTTCAGAGCTGCCATAGAGGCTGTCTGACTCCCCACCCCGGCTCCGCATTCATCTTAACAGGATTGCAGCTTCTCATTTTCCATGTGTACTCTTTTTTGGGGGGAAAAGCATTCAACAGACTCTGTAATCATTATAATCACTGTTGTTTCCATGGCAACTACATACCACCACCACTTAACCATTCAATGCCTTGCCCTTTGCTGCTTTTCACTGCCTGCCTCTCCTGGGCCATTTGAATAAGAATGATGGCCCACATACCACAGTTTTTCAGGGACACATCTCCTCTGGAAAGAGGGACATCTATCCACTCATCAAATATTTGAGTAACCAATCCAAGACCCCAGTGAAAAGCGTTTGTGTCTGAGACCCAACTCTTGCATCACTTACTTGATCAAAGTTCTGGTGGGAAATACTGCACAGGACACAGTGGTTAAATACGGCTGGGAACCCAGGTCTGCCTGCTGTGTTAATGAACTCTGGGTGGGGGGTGGGACATTACCCTTACCTCCATAATTAACCAGCAAGTCTGGAAAGAGTAAAAAGAAAATGAAGGGTGTGCCCATTCCCCTTAGTGGGACAATCTGGGAGATGGGCACATTGCTTATATTAATATTCCAGGGGATAAATTTTGGTCACCCAGCCAGAAGCAGCAACAGCAAGCGAGGCTGGATAACATATCTGCAGTTGGCTCCTCGTATGCCCCAGATGCAAGGATTCTAATATATATATAAAGAAAAATGAATGAATGAATGCTGGGCTAATATCTAATGTATTTTTATGTGGAAATGATTTTTCAGAAGAATTTCAAGTTATTGTTCAAATAACCAGGACACATGTAGATATGACTGACTTTAACACAATTAAGTGTCTCATGTAGAAAATTAGAACTAGAGAGAAATTGAGCTGATTTAACCTGAAACACTTTTTACATAAAAATTAAGTGAATCCTGGGGGGTGGGGGCGTGACAAGTTATTGAAGGCAGCAGGGCTCCTTCTGGCCACGTGTGGGCTGTATCCCAGGACTCCTGGTTCATAGTCCCCTTCCCACTGGTCCTCCTGCTATCCGCTATCTCCTGGCTTTGTGCAGGGATGGAGAGGTGAGTGGTACATAGGCTGGTAGCTAGACTCTAACAACAGAATCCAGCAATCTAATAAGAAAATATGTATGCATATAGTTAAGAACAAAGCAAAAATAGTACATAGAATATTGAAGTAAAGAAAAAGTTATGATATCCCACATGGGACAGATAAGATGTCCAATGTATGAGGTATATTTTGAATTGAGCATATATTTATAATAAGGTTATAGTAATTATAACTTTAAAAATAACAAATGAAAAGTTAACTCTGCTAACATATTTCAAAGTACCTTACTTTGGGCTACACTAGACTAGAAAAGTAAGCACTAAACTTCAGTAAGACAAAATTTAATTTTGTTATTAAATGATCAGCACCTACTATGGTTAGGCACTACTCAAAGTATTTGGTTTAAAATGGTGAACTCTACAGAATTTCATCTTCAAGGAACTGACTGGCCTTTAGAGACCTCGATGCGTCCTTACTCATAAAGTGCTTAGACCGTGCCTAGCATTTTGGAAATGCCATGTGAGTGTTTGCTATTAGCGTTCCTTGTGCTCCTAATGGGCATTCACTTCTGCAGTTGTTGGTATTTGGTGCTATTTTTCTGGATGTTGACAGGACTCTCTCAAGATGGTTAGCATTTCCCAGAGCACCCTCTGTGACTCAGTCAGTCATCTGCTCACTGCTTCAGCCTCGGGCCAAATGCCCTGGTCACTAAGCCCCAGGAGGGGCGGGCGGTGAGACCACCTGAGCTCAGATGCTCTCGGTGACTCTCCCCTGCCCTCAGAGCCACCCCATCCTCAGCCAGCAGACTTTCTCTCCTTCAGTGCATTCTTCCTCTGCTTACGACTTCTTCCGGAATTGGTTCTCATTATACGCCACATTACCTGCTTTCTAGCTTTTAGCGTTTCTTCCTCGTTTTATTGTCATCTGGGCTCATTGGGTCATTTCATAGGATTTCAAAAGTGTGAGACGATTATCTTCATCCTGTTGCATCGCTTTAATTCACTAAACACACACACACACATATCCTGATGTGTCATGCAGTATGAAGATGTAGAAGATGTGATTCTTTGCTTTTTGAAGGGAAGAAATATTAAGCAAATAATAAAATGACTCATTTAGTCACACATTCAATAAATACAGTCAGTGTCCTCAAGCTACCAGATAATGTGATACTTTGATAAAATGACACCTAATGCACGCATAGCCCTGCCCTAACAGAGGTCACACACTGAAAATGCTAGAAAATAGACAAGCACTTACAATCAGGCATGATAGTGGGGAATAGCCAGCTGCTGGAACACACTGCAGCTTAAAATACTCTCTGTGTGCTGGGGAGGGGCTGGTCATGCAAAGCCGCCCTCCTGGGGGATGGAGCTGGGGTTCGAGGGAGAGGTGTCTCTCTCTATTAGTCAGGGAGGGCCTCCCTGTGGCAGCACAGCTCTCCTGGCTCTGGTCTGGGTCATTTCCAAATCACTGCCATCTTCGGACTGATGTCGCTAACCCTCAGATGAGAATATAGTTTTATTTCAATTAGTCATGGCCTGTGGCCCCAGGGATATGCATGCATCCCACTTCATAATAGCAGTTCCTACGCAAAAAGTGAACCCATAAATTCTTTCAATAAATTTATTGAGCACACGGCAACAATGACATGGTAGGCTTTGTGGGGCTTTATGAAGTTGTGCTTTTATATAATAAGCCTTTGGCATATTTGCATGTAAGAAAACATAGAAACGAAAAGGAAACCTTCCCCCCCCCCGTGAATTTAGCCAGGCAATAAATTGTAATGTGTTGACTGTTTCTTCTGCTTCACCTTTATTTTCCAAGAAAAGTAAAATTTTTGAACATATATCGAATTCCCCAAGAGGAATCCAATGGTTCCCAAAGGAATCAGGTTACATCCTAACTATGTGGCTGCAGAATCAGATCACAATCCCTCAGTAACCTAAGAAAGGAAATGCCTTTACAGAAGAATTTCATCAAGGAAAAGTTTCCTTTCCTTATTGAATCTGAGCTGTGTTTCATTAAGTCCTGAGCGGACTACCAAGTTCCTTTTGCGTTCTACAAGAACAAAAGGCCCTCCAAAGATAGACTTCTGCTTCTCGGCACAATCTCAGTCACTCACATTTCAAACCACAACAAAGTCTGTACTTTCATAGACTCATTCAGGTGGAGGCTGGAGGAGAAGTCTATGTAACCGAAGCAAAAAATTATGCTAATGTAACATAAATGACCAACTTATATCCTCCGTATATCTAAAAAGAAGGTCATAGGTCTGTTCTTTGTAGATTTGTTGATGTGTAAGTCATACATGAAGAATTACACATATTCAATGTGTGCGATTGGATGAGTTTGGACACATGCAAACACTGTGAAATACCACCATCGAGTTAATAGACATCTAACGCTTTCCAGAATTTCCTTGTGTCTCTGGCTTTGGGTTTGTGTATTTGTGTCTGTGGAAAGAACACTTAACACACTATCCGTCCTCTAAATACATTTTTAAGTGAAGCAGGCATTGTTCTTTCCGATCTGTGTATGGAGACAGAATAGCCCTCTACAGGATCCCAAATCCCGCCAAGCATATGAATAACAGTTGGACGCTCTCTTGATTACCTTTCAATGCCAAGGAAAGCTTTGCTTCCTGTCACCCCACTAAAATATACTGGAATGAAATCATAAAACGCTCCTCTCAGAGCATATGGTTGAATGAGCTCTACAGCACAGATAGAGCAGTGAGCTTCGCACAACAATAAATTGCAGGTTTAACTGCCTGAAGCAGTCGTACATGGAGCCTGTTTTATGGCACTTGTACTTATGGAACTAATTCAAGTAGAAAACTATCTGAGATATCTTTTTGAATGAAGACGTTTCAAAAATAAGCTGCATATGTCTTCAAGATTTGGTTTAACCTTGCAAACATACACGGACTGTCCACACAGGAGGAATACACTTGGTTAAGCAGGTGTCACATTCAGTAAGCAAAAAGCCATGTGGGGGCTCTTCACAAAGAAATTCTTTCTCTCCAAAAGACCAAAGAAGCTTCTATTCACAAATAACACTTCAACACACTGATATGACAACAGTCATTTTGGACCAAATAACCCTTTGGTTGGGTTTATTTCCCTGCATTTCATCTATCTTAAGCCATTAATTATAAGATTCATCATGATTTTATCGCATACACCATGATTAAGGAAAAATGCTGCCAATGGAACAGTGATTTAATATTTTAACCAGTCATATTTGATGCACATAAAAGTCACATTTAATTTTTATCTATTCTGGGGTTTTGTGTGATGAGCAATATTCTCCTACGGATCCCAACAACAAAACTTAAGCAGCGTCTGCAGGGCATTTTTCTTTGTAAGCCCTATAAACGTTAGCTTGCTGCTTGAAAGAAAATGAGTACATAGAGCTATTTCTCTAATGGTAAATAGTGGTTTCACAAATATTGATAATCACAAATGTGATTACCCCCGATTAATCACATTTCATGTCTTCCTGAATGCATAGTAACTTTTCATTTAATGCCAAATCATGGTGTAATCCTTTAAAGACATGTCAAATGGCAAACGTATGTGTTATAACAAAAGTGCACATCACGATTGAAGAGAATATACAGCTATAGGTAAATACTTCCACATACACATAATGAAGGCATCCCCTAACCTCTGCCTGGCCAAGTGTGATGATAAGCAAGTATCAATTGTAATTCACATCTCAACTTCAGATCAAAACATAGACGAGTGCACACATGCATGCATGCATGCACACATGAGTGTACATGCACAGATGTAGCAAAAAAGAAATAAAATAAGATGAAAAAGTATTTTGAGTTTCCATAGGCTGTGAATGATTCTGGATAGTAGGGCTGCAACAGTACAAAGGCAAACATGGAAGCAATGAAAGGAAGGGTCCCTTCCTGATTGAAGCTCACCTTCTGAGGGGAAAGATGGCAATGAACATAGCAAAGACGTAGAACACCATTTGCTGGTCATGGCTTTGGAACCCAGTTATTCCCAGCAGTCACAGTGACATTCCTCCATCATATAACCCTGGGCCAAAATGCGCATGCGAGGAATGAAGGAGCGTGAAGGACGAGAGCATACAACTTCCAACTAGTTGATACCAGGCTGAATGGAATGAAAGGTCCTCCGATCTTTGGAACAACCCACAGTGTCACCCAGCCCCATCACATGCAGAGCAGAAAGGGGGGTGGGTGTTACTGACATACCAGCCTGCCTGGCTCCTGTCATTTCTGAAGCAGTGAACGTACTGATGCAAAGCTGTGAGACTGAATCCACTCTCCCCCTTGGCACAGCTCAGCACAGCTGTTTGCTGTTTGAAACAGAAGTAGGGTTTTATTTTATTTTAATTTTTTTGAGTGAAATCAACCATTATGGTTATACATATAGATGGTTAAAGTTTTTAAAATTATCAATTACAGAGCCCCGGGTTCTGAATTTAATGGGCTGTTCCTGTAGGTTCATTAAAGGAGGACTCGTTTTCACTATGTAATAATCTACTTGTCTAATTTCAAAATAATGGCGACTCCTGGAAATGGCTGTGGAACTGTTAAAGCACCGCCTGCTGTTGAAACGTGGACTTCTCCGGCAGCCCCCGGCCTGCTGGACCTCAGCCCCGCCGGATTCCCCTTCACCCCCACGCGTTGATTAAACACGAATGTGACCCCAAGGCCTTTCTCTCTCTCTCTCTATAAGCCTCAGACCTCCAAAGCTATTAAGCTACTCCTGTCTTCTGCTAATTATCTGAAATGTTATTAATCCGAAGCCCCAAACTCATGGAACTTCCTCAAAGCTCTACTCTACAATGACAATGGAGTTGAAGTTAAAAATATCATTAAGAGACTCTAGTGGCTAATTCTCAAACTTTTAGAACTTAATACACATGCCATTTCATTCTTTTGTCTGATTTTTTTTCTTGTTTCCCCAAATCATTTTTAGTTGGGGAAGCTGCAGTCTTTTGTAAAAAAAAAAAAAAAGATTAGGAAATGGTCACCATTAAAAAACAAACTAACATTATTTGCTTTCATATTGATGTTAATATTTTTAACACTTTGATTCAAAAATATATATATCATGTATTCTACTTTACTGCCTTCCCAGTAGAACCTTGCCTTCCCCCACCCCACGTTCAGTCTTGAAGTGGAATGGTGCCCAGTTCCATTTTCTTTGAGATTCTGGAATGATGAAGCTCTGGAAAATTGAATTATGGCACAGATCCTGATCACTGATCCTCTCCAAAGTCAACATGCAATGCTGTCGCTGTGGAGTGAATGCTTCTGGCCTTTACCTGGTGGTGGTGGGAACCAAGGCCATGGAGACAAAGGCCTTGCTGAATTCCTAAGGCAGAGAGACAACAGCCATAGGCACTGCTGAAGGATCTTTGGTTTCACCCACGATCAGCAACCCTCTGTCTTCTGCAGAAGCCAGCGAGGGGAGTGAAGTGAGAAAGCGAGAAGAGTGTGTCTGGTGCCTCTCAGCTCTCTGAGGCTGACATCAGGCTGCACTCCCCGCTGTGGGACCTGTCTCTCTCACTGGTTACTGCACTCTGCCTACTACCTCAGGGCCCATCCCTGCCGTGGCACAGGGTGAGAGTGCTTCCTGCTTTACCGCTGCACAGTAGCCGATGGTGTAGAGGTATCACAGCTTTGTTACCCGCTCACCCAATGCACACGTGGGCTGTCTCCAGATCTTAGCTGTTTCAGTAATCTGCTATGAACACAGGGGCTGCGTATCCTCTTTCTCATGGGTGTTTTGGCCTTCTTGGGATATTGTCTTAGAAGTGGGATTGCGGAGTCAAACTGTAGCTCCATGTGTAACTTTTTGAGGAAACGCCATGCTGTTTTCCCATAGTTGCTGCATCAATCTGCACTCCCGCCAGCAGTGCACCAGCATTCCTGACCAGTAATTTTAGGAGCAATATCTAGCTATGTAATTTTTTTTGCCTTTCCCAATCTTGATTTTCCTAATTGGCTTTTCTGTCTCTTTGTGCTGTCAGATGGGGGAACCTGCGTTTGTCCAATATGAGTAAGCTAAATGAGTAAGTCTGCTCCACTGCAGAGTTCACTATTAGGGTATTTCTGTTTTGCACACCTAAACCATATTTCCTAGTAGCTGCATCCTATCTAATAAAGAGGTAATATGCAAATTGACCATCACTCCAACACACAAGATGTCTGCCCCCATGTGGTTAAATATGGCCACCCACATGTGGACACAAGATGGCTGCCACAAGATGGCCAGCAGAGGAGGGCAGTTAGGGGTGACCAGGCCAGCAGGGAAGGGCCATTAAGGGTGAGCTGGCAGGTGAAGGTGGTTAGGGGTGACCAGGCCAGCAGGGGAGGGCTGTTAGGGGCAATCGGGCTGGCAGGGGAGCAGCTAGGCATCAATCAGGCTGGCAGGGATGTGGTTAGGGGGTGATCAGGCTGGCAGGCAATAGCGGTCAGGGGCACTTAGGCAGACAGGCAGGTGAGCAGTTGGAAACCAGCAGTGCTGGATTGTGAGAGGGATGTCTGGCTGCCCATTTAGGCCCGATCTCAGCCCAAATGGGCAGTCAGACATCCCTTGGGTCCCCGTTTGGAGAGGGTGCAGGTTGGGCGGAGGGACACACATAAACACACACACCTCCATGCACGAATTTCGTGCACCGGGCCTCTAGTCAATAATAAAGTTCACATTCGCCCTTTGTCAGCCTGATTCTTTGCCAGGAGTGCATTTTATTAGCCTTCTCCAACCCCAACGTTTTCCGGTGCTTAGATTCCACTAGCAAAGGTCTCAGGACTTGCTGGAGAAGAGGACCACTCGCAGGTGCTTCTTTCCCCAGTGGTCGCTCTCTCTGTAAATGAAGTAGTCACTGTAGTAGAAGTAGCAGCAGTAACTGACATTTACTACAACCCAGGCATAATGGGGGAGAAAAGTCAAGTAAGTGACTTCAAGCTTCACAACAACTCTGAGAGGTAATAGATGCATATCCCAATCTGGGGGATGTGCAAACTGAGTCATCAGAACTAAAACAACATGCTAAAGTCCACAAATCAATATTGAATGAGGTTGGAATTGAATTGAGGGCATGGACTTCTCAATATCTATCACTAATTACATCTTCTTTGACATTTTCTTCTTAATCACTTTGAGTTAATTACTTCATGTTTTCTAATACCCTTGTTTTTAATGCCTCCTGCTATCCAATGATTAAATGTATTTATAATCTTGATCCTCTTTTACATAATTTATATCTGGAAATAATTTCACCATGGCCTTTCAGTTAGTAGTCATGAAAATTATAACTGCATGCCTCATTGTATAAGCAAGTCTAGAGTATAGGAAGGGGAAGTGGGCTGGATTTAGAAGATTTAAACTAAAATTTGATCTTTATCACTTATTAGCCAGGTACACACTTGTTGGACATGGGTGAAAAATTGACTTGAATCCTGTGCTTTTCATTCAGAATAGCTCCCAGTCACCCAGAATATCCAGTCATGGCTGTCCATCCATCTGTTGCCTGTACTTCACAAAATTGATCCAGAAGATAGACTTCTATGCCATTGATTAGAAACTTTAAAACTACAAGTACAAAAAACATAGCAAAGCTTAATATAATCCTGTTGATAGTTCAGTTAAACGATTCCATAATATTGCTGCCTAAGCTATTACCTATAATAAATATCTCTCCTCTCTTTCTCCATATATAGATACAGATATAGACATGTATATATATATATATATATATATATATATATATATATATATTGAATATAGATTTAGATATAGTTATATGTAAGCATACATAGATAGAAAAAGAGAGATGGATATATAACCTACAGTTTCTGTTTCTCTGGTTGAATCTTGACTGATAAAATGCCTTATGTTTTTGGGATAAAAATGATAAAGCGATGTGTGTATGTGTGTTTCTGTGTGTGTGTGCACATGTGTCCTTATTCACAAACACAATACTCCTCATCTTAAAAACTTAACAAATGTTTTCTGCTTTGTGAAGGGCTCGGCTATGAGTTAGAGTAAATATGAATTTAGTCTTCTTATCTCCATAATGCACACCACTTGAAGGTTTGTCAATATTTCACTGGAGTCTTTTGACATTTATCAGTCATCATTGGCAGTTTTGACAGGCTACCTACTTGCTGAATACCAAATGCAGGATCACTAGCTGTCATTTTTAGACAGGGTATTACTTTGAAATGATTATTTTTAAGGTTACTTCCTCCATATATTTAATTCAGACTCTGTGCCATCTCAGTTGTGAAGTGCTTTGAGGTAAATTTTACCTGTCTGCAGTATATGCAATATTAATGCTTTTAATACATAGATCCTTGTATTCAAATATTTTTTTATTATTTTAATACATCAAGGTATGAGATACAGTACATTCTGTTTGATGTCATATTAACGCTTTAACATATCAATCAGATGGAAGTTTCTACATAATTTGATGATCACTTAGGCATAAAATATGTCCTTTAAATTCTCCAAATTCACTTCAAATGTTATAAATAAAAATCTATAATAAATGTATAAATAAAAATTCAAGTAATGTCAAACCCTTTAAGTAATCATGAGGTATAGTTATTGTGGGTGGAAGTTTATTCTAAGAGTAGAACAAGCCTACAGAGAGCTTTATTGAAAAGAAAGCGTAGAAAACAATAGGAAGAAAATTGCAGACACACATCCACACATCCACAGAACGGAACTATTTCTACATCATTGCATATGCGTAGGCTTGATTCACCCTTGTTATGCATTTGTATTCTTAAGCAAAAGATGAGAATAAACTCATCAGCTAGTGAACAAGTTCATTTGCATGATATCAAATCCTATAACTCATTAGAGTTTTTCCAATCAACTCATCTGAATGAGATATGATGATGATGATGATGATATGAAGATGTGAGAGAGCAGTAACTTCTCTTGCCTGGCACGGCTACTCTTTCAGAGCATAGTCCAATTAGATGGAACGGAAACATTGAGCCCATAGGATGTATTTATACACACAGCTGCATGGTGCTGATGGGAGTCAGGAATGCCAATTTCATTGTTTGTTCACAGTTTTAGGGCTGCCTCTGGTGATTGGATCCCCAACCTGATTTTCCCTCAAGCAAGCTAGGATGGAATATAATCAAGGATGAAGTAAAAAAACACACACACACACACACACACACACACACACACACACACAATGGAAGTCTTCTCGATATAACTCTAAATTTATTTTAGAACCAAATTCATTTATGAATAACCAGTAACTGAACTTACATTGGCAAATTTTATAAATGAAGAAAAATAAATATAGCATTAAAAGGTACTTAAAACAATAACAGGTGATCCTAATAAAAACATGAACTACTGTACTATGTAATTTAAAAAGTTTTAATATATATAGTTGTGTGGGGGCAAGTTTATACTGAATTAAAAAAAACACAACTAGCTTTTAAATCAGTATTAATTGCCATTGTTTAAAATCAGGAATCCACAAGTTACTAGGTATTTGAATACAGAATTACAATAATCTTCTGCATCACAACAATTACTCAGATTCTAAGACTACATTATGTCTTGCTAAATTTTAAACTAAATTGAAAGAACAGAAAGTTATTTATTTTTCTATTTTAAAATCAAAGCATGCTCAAATAATTATCTCCTGCTCACCCTCCCCCCCAATAAAAGAAAGCAGTGAATTCAAAGATTTGCATGGGAGATGTGGAAGCAACAGCAGAGTGGGTGAGGAGGGGGAAGGGTGGAGCTCCACCAACTCCCAGATGGAGAATGGGAGGTAAGGAAACAGGGTGTTTCATTCAGAAGTTGAGTGAGGACTTGATTGCCACTAAGCCATCTTTAATCTGCGTTAGGGATAACAGAGAATTAATGCAGGAAAACAACAAAACAAAACACAGAGGATGTGGGCAGTGAGGGTCAGAAGAAGCCTGCACACCTGAATTCAGAGAAGGCCAGGGTGGGGTGTGCCCGGGCCGGTGCAGACCAGATACCCCTCAGCTGAGCAGCACTTCCCAAGAGGAAGCTGGGCGGTGAGGCTCTCCTGGGCCTGCCTGAGAGAGGAGCTTCCTCCCACGTCTGTAACTTCTGTGTAAAACAGGGGTGCTTGAGGAAAAAGACGGGTGTCAAGTCTAAAGAATCGGTGTTAATTCTCATTGAAACGCATTTGCTATATGACCTCAGGCAAGGCAGGCCCCAAATCTACCAGCAATTTTTCCCAGTAACAAATGGTAAGCAGCAGCTACAAAATGCTAATCACACACATTTATCATCCGATGACACTTCTGTGAGTAGTACAAAGGCTTGCTAACAGGAAAATAAAGGCATTAAAAAGAAAGAGAGAGAGATTAAATTACCCTACCTGGTCCAGGTGAAACAGAGAATTGGGTATTTCTTTTGAAGTTATTACAGAAAATTTCTAACACGAACTTCCTCTTTCATTACAAATTACTCATCTGCTTCACAACTCTCAAGTAAAATACATATTTATTTATAAATATATATAAATATATATAAATATTTATAAATACATATATTTTACTGAGAGTTGTGAAGCAGATGAGTAATATATATATATATATATATACACATATATATACATATATATGTATACATATATATACATACACAAAAATTAATTTATAAGGAATTCCAATATGCAGAGGATATATATTTATTTTTGTATATGTGCATGCTTATATATTTGCAGAAATTATACAGAGAGTAAAGTTTTGATTAAGAATATAGATGCTGAGAACAACGAAGAAGTGAAAATGACCACAGAGCTATATTTAACAGGACTCTTTATTTAGACACATTCTTAGTGTGAAAGTAGTCTCCCGGGTAAAAGTAAGGGAGGTAAAATTCCTACCAATGACCACGTTGAACTTAGAGTTCTGCCTTTAGGTAAGTTGTTATGTTGATTTTGTTCACTGAATATGAGGATAATTAAAGAAATTTATCCTGTCACAGGATGGAGACAATTACATAGACCATATGAGGACAATTCTCTACTAGGGAACTGAAGGGGAAAATTGAGGCAAACGTTGTAAGCTAAACCTTTTTTTTTTTAATCTCTTGTCCTCCATCACTTCATGAATTTTGGTCAAAGGATGGGTAGACCTGGTTTGTCCAGTGATCCCTCTTACACGCTCACCCCTGCAGTGCCAGAGCAGTAGCTGTCAGCCGTAGGTTATAAGTTGTGGTTCTAGAAGTTGGGGGTTGGAGCAGGTGATGAAGAATCAGCACAACACTGTGGTGGGCCTTGTGCTTTCGTGGGAGGGTGGTTACTGAAAAGGAGGTGGCTTCTTTGGACACAACTCATATTGTATAGATTATTCTGTGGTTAATGTTTGCACAGCATTTAAATGGATAGCATTGTAATTAATGTTTTATCAAGATTACTTCATTTTTACCTTTCAGTACTCCTATGTCACCCTTATTTATGAAAGGTTTATCTTAGAATGTATTAGCGAGTAGCTCAGAGTAACTTTACGGTGGTCAAGCTAGGATTAGACATGCTTGTGTTTGACTCTAAGGTCAATTTTTTGAAGTTTGATCATATCATAATGAACATAGCTCCACATGTTTAAAGAGTACAATTCGATAGATTTTTATATATGTGCACATACATAAAAGAATTATCATATGCCAAAACCAGTTTGGCTCAGTGGATAGAGTGTCGGCCTGTGGACTGAAAGGTCCAGGGTTCGATTCCGGTCAAGGACATGTACCTTGGTTGTGGGCACATCCCCAAGAGGCAGCTGATCTTGATTCTCTCTCATTGATGTTTCTAACTCTCTATCCCTCTCTCTTTCTCTCTGTAAAAAAATCAATAAAATATATATTTTTTAAACTATCGTATCAAACAGGATAATGCCCTTACCCAGCATTTCCCCACGCCCCTTTCTAATCGGTCCCTCCAGTCTCTCAATCACCCTTCTTGTCCCCAGGAAATTACTGATTGGTTTCAGGTCACTGTAGATTAATTTGCATTGGCCAGTATTGTATATAATTGGAATAATTTAGCATGCAAAATTTTTTCTGACTTCTTTCACTCAGAGTAATCATTTTAAGACATAGTTAAGGTATTTCCATAGAATTGTGTTTATCAGATTTGGGGCAGTTTTTTGTTTTGCTTAATATTGCTGATCAGTATTCACCACATGGACATACACCACACATGTTCACCCTGTATATGTTCCTGAAAGTTTGTGTGGTTTTCAGTTCTCGGCTATTTACAAATAGACTGCTATCGACATGTAAGCAGGCGTCATTTTCAACTTGCTTGGGTGAACACATAGGAGTGGAATGTCTATGCCCGTGGTCGGCAAACTCATCTGTCCACAAAGCCAAATACTAACAGCACAATGATTGACATTTCTTTGGAGAGCCAAAATTTTTAAACTTAAACTTCTTCGAATGCCACTTCTTCAAAATTAGACTCACTCAGGCCGTGGTATTTTGTGGAAGAGCCACACTCAAGGGGCCAAAGAGCCGCATGTGGCTCACGAGCCGCGGTTTGCCGACCACTGGTCTAGGCTGTAAGTTAGCTGTGCTTTTACTTTTTGAAGGAGCTGCCAAACGCTGTTTGCAGAGTGCTGGTTCTGCTGGACATTTTCAGTGTTCCCCATTCTGGCGGTTTCACATCTTGTGGACAGGTCAGTGGCCATGCTTCTGGTTTTACTCATTCACATAGGTAGCGGAGTGACCAGGTTTAATCTGAGGATTCTTCATGGCCAGCAGTGTTGAGTGAGCATCTTTTCGTGTGCTCTTCTGCAGTCCATATGGTGAAATGAAGTGTCTGTTTGAATCTTGCCTATTTTTAGGAGGTTGTTTGCAGTTTTTTTATTATTATTATTTACTGCAAACAGTCCCCTACTCACAATGGTTTGACCCTGATTTGTGTGGCTTTATGATGGTGTGAAAGTGATCTGCACCCAGTAGAAGCCATACCCTCAATTTGGAATGAGGAGCTTCTCCTGGGCTGGCACCTGCAGGGCACAGCCCCCCTCTGGTGTGGGCAGTGGCAGCAGAGAGCAGCTCCCAGTTAGCCACGTGGTCTCCAGGGAAAACAACTGTTCCATTTCTTCCACCCCTCTGTGTCTCTGTCTCTCCCTCTCTTCCGCTCTCTCTAAAAATCAATGGGAAAATATCCTTGGGTGATACTTTTTATTAAGAAAACCAAAACCACACACACACAAAAAAAATGGCCATCTGTGTCTCCTGTTTCTGTGAGAAGAAAGGAAGGCAATGACTCTTGAGGTGAAATTCAAGACACTTGATTGTCCACCTGCAGGCTAATGCCAAGTGTGCTGAGAACATGTAAGGTAGACTGGGCTGAGCTCCGATGTCCAGTAGTCCAGGTGTACTAAATGCATTTCAACATATTTTCAACATGGAGTGGATTTGTTGGAACATAACCCCCTTGTAAGTCAAGGAGGATCTGAATTGAATTTTGAGGATTCTTTATATATTCTGCATATAAATAGTTATCTGATATGTTATTTGGAAATACAGGGGGTGGGAAAAGTAGGCTTGCAGTTTTTTGTACGGAAAAAGATACGCAAGTCAGTATTATTACAATAGCTTTATTAACTCTGTGTTTTGCATTTACACAACTATAAACCTACTTTAGTAATTTCCACCTGCTCATGCCTTATATTGGTCATTTGTGTGCTCTTTTTCTCCTGATCAGTGTAGCTAAAGTTTTATCAGTGTAATTTATTGCACCAACTAGATTTGGTTCCATTGATTTTCTATATTGTTTTCTATTTTATTATTTTGACTATGATAAATAAAACTTACTTATTTCAGTATACCTAAATCACCCTTATTTATGAAAGGTTTATCTTAGAATGTATTAGCAAGTAGAAATAAAAATAGAAAATAAATAAAAAATAAATAGGAAATGTACACAAAAATTAATTTACAAGAAATCCCAACATGCAGAGGATACTTATTTTTGTATATGTGCATGCTTAGAGTTTTGTATATGTGCATGCTTAGAGTTTTCCATCTTAAGAACTTTTCCAGTTTTTAAGATGGAAAACTTGATTCTTAAATTGAGGTCAGTCTTTTCTAATATAAGCATTTGATATTATAAATATTCTCCTATCTTTTAACTGTATCCCCAAAATTTGATATGTAATCATCTTATTTTATTTTTTTAAATATATTTTATTGATATTTTACAGAGAGGAAGGGAGAGAGATAGAGAGCTATAAACGTCGATGAGAGAGGAACATCGACCAGCTGCCTCTTGCACACCCCCCACCGGGGTCGTGCCCGCAACCAATGTACATGCCCTTGACCAGAATCGAACCTGGGACCTTTCAGTCCGCAGACCGACGCTCTACCACTGAGCCAAACCGGCTTTGGCTGTAATCATCTTATTTTAATTCAGATCAAAACACTTTTTATTTTGTTTTATGATTACTTGTTTAACCCATGAGTTACCTACAGGTAGATTTTTCAGTTTGTAGAAATTAGGAGATATTCCAAATAGGTTGTTATTAATTTTTAATTTAATAGCATTATAATTTTAAAATATACTTTGCATTGCTTGAATTATTTTAAACTTATTGAGACTTGTTTTATGACTCAGAATATATCCCATTTTTTTCATCTTTCAGAGATTACTATTTTTTATTATAGGATGTTGACTCTCTTGAGCACCAGTGCTTGATATACACTCACTTGATTTTCATTCGTTATCCGCAAAGGAGTAAATGTTGCCCATCCTACTCCATCTTGGATGTAGAAGTCCTTGTGAGGCCAATTTTAAATCTTTATATTAAAACAATTTGAGTAATCCATTTCAGAAGGTGTTGCTTTTGTCATATGAAAAGTAAACAATTTAAGGCAAAACATATATTTATTATGTGCATATGTTGTTTTGTATTTTCATTTTAATAAAAGATCTTGAAATTTATTTTTTTACTTAAGGAGTTTTCTATTTCATAACTTTTATCCTCTAGGAAAGAACAAAACAAATTAAATCTTTTTTACTATATTGAACCCCCCCATTGTACACTTATAGTGACTTGTGCCATGAAGAATTATTACTTATTTGATCACTTGTCACATTTTCATCAATGCTATTACTACAAAACCAACACCTTAATGGAAATAAACTGTGGTTGCCATATTAATGAACATATTTTAGAAAATGTAGTTTATCTTTATTTCAATATATTACCTGTTATAATTTATGAAATATCTTCAGAGCCTAAGACTTCAGTTTCCACAGTAAACAGACATCTAACAAATGATTAATTATAATAAGCTCTCCTGTGCTTTTGCAATAGGTGAAAAGGAAAATTGAAACAACTGTTTTTGATAATTCAACTAAAAACTAATCAGCAGAGACAATACAACTATTATTTGGAATCCGTCTAAATACAGGGGCTTAAATTGTTGAAGCAATTCCCTGTACAAATCAATTCACAAGTTAACTGTGGTTTCAGATAGCTGGCATATTGTCCATGCTCTGCTCTGCCTGCCTCCGCACATGTGCAGAGGGGATAAGGGAATTAAGACAAGGACCCAGATAACTCAGAGCGGAAGCACTGGCCGGGGGAACAATGGTCAGCCAGGAGTCACACGTGGCAGTCATTAGGCAAAAGGTCCACCGCAGGCGAAAGTGGGAGTTGAGACAAAGACTTCATTTTTCCTAATTAGAACAGTAATGTTTCCTAATGTACGCTTCTCTTTATTAGGAAACGGATGAATTTAACGCAAACAGGGACATTACTTTATTATGCTGGCAATGGAGACATGCCGCCTTATTGACTCGGGTATAACACATAATCAAATATTACTTCAGTCGATGTGGATGGTAACATTTCCATTTGCTCACTCTGAATGCCAGTGCTAATTAGCGGCACCATATGGCCGTCACAGGAAGGAAGCTAGGCTGCTACCACGAACCACCGGGTATTTTTGACCCAAGGAGCGCCTTCAGCAAACGGCCTGCAGCTGCCAGGCCCTTGGGGGATTGGCTCATCCGTAGAGAACCGCCACAAGGTCATACTTCTCTCAGGACAACCTGCATGCGGTAACTGTACAGGCAGTGAGGCCTGGCTGTTTGGGCCTGCTGTGGACAATTCCGATGGGTGGTGGTAACCCAAGTGCTCTGTGTGGTTCCCTGAGACTGATCCCTGGCCAGCATCGCCCCTTTACTAATCCCTCCACTCAAACCTGCTCTTTTCCCATTCTTCCCGCTTACTGTTCGCAGAGGTGTCCTTTAGTCAGTACTGCCCACTACCTTCTGTCCCTTGGAATGCAGTTGCCAAAGAAAGTACGCTTGGAAGAAATCCAAGCAGCAGGTCAGAAGGGTGGAGTTTTGGAGCTGGATTAATCCCTACCCGGAGCTAATGAGAGCACCCTCACTGCGGGGACAGCCATAGGATCATAACTCTCACTGGTGACGAACTGGCATCCCATGCTGGTGGAAGCCTGGATCAGTGGGTATGAGGTATCTGGTCGGAAAATTATGAAGGAAACAGTAATTATAAATACAATGGAATTATAGAGCTATTGCTAAACTCCATCGATATTCTAGATTTTAAGAAGTTAACAAAGGGCAAACTAATTAACAAGACAACTAAAAGCCACTCATAAAATCCAGAGGTCCTCCTTGGTAGCCTAACCTGAGGGGGAAACTTGAATATAAGAATTACTAAGATCCAGGAACGGAGGGGCAGACCTGATAAGCCAAAAACCATGGCCCTGGGTGAGAAGCAATGGAAAGTGAGCATGTGGGAAGGGGTCATCATGAATATCTCCTCCAAAACATTGAATTCTGAGATTTCTCCAAATCCTATGAGCCTAGGGAAGTAATCCACCTCTCTCATCCTTATTAAAAGCTAGCTCTCCAAACGTACTGAAAGTTAATTCAGAACCCGTTTCCTCCCCCCATTGCAACCTCCGCCACAACCACCAAAGACATTCCTAGAAACAAAATATATGAACATCCAAACAAGGGTGCAACTCAAACTGGGCCGTTAGAAATAATTAAGGATGGACAATCAGGAGATTAGGAGCAGTTGTTCAAACAAGATGTCAGTCGTTGGCTCAATTTCTAGTCCTGAGCCATTTTTAGGACGCAAAACATAATGACTGGAGGAGGGGACAGTTGTCAGGATGAATAGACTATGCAATTCAACGGCACTGACAGGACCAATCTTCCCAAAAGGGTCCTTTAGCATATTGTGCTGACGACTAGACAGTGAGGAAAGGGGAGCAAAAATCCCCGGGTCTGTACCAGCCTTTCAATGTAAACAAGCACTTCCAGGGAGAGAGAAGTCTCTAAATCTCAGAAGTGAAAGAGAATCTCTAGCTTCCTGGACACACCTGCTATTTAACTGTAAAGCCCAGAAGAGGTAAAAACACGAAAACACTCACAGAGCATTATCTCTAGGGAAATACATGGCTATTAATTTGGTGATTGTGCTGTTTTCTGTGTCTTTCATCAAAGAGGATTAGCAACTATTTGAATTCATGAAGAACGAATATTATGCATTTGCTCTTCCTTCCTCTGCTGTAACGTAGCCTGATTGTAATGAAGTCTGACTATCCAACAGGGCCTCACCCATATCTGTTATAACGGCACCACGATGACGAGGCCAATGAAAGAGGGTCCTGTGTGCTCCAGACTTTGGAAAGAGACATGAACTTGAGAAAGTAGAAACTAACCACGATGCATTTGCATGGGTCTACCACTTTGGCAACAAAGGTTAAGGACATGGCAGAATGCTCCATTAGGAGAATAATACAAATTATTGCATTTTGCACCTCGCACCAGGATGGAAGAAGGCTAACCCTCATTATGATTCTTTGGGCTGCACAGCTACTTAATGGCACATCTGGGAGTATGGCGCCTATTCACACACTGCGTGATCTGAAAGCCCAGCGCCTCTGACTGGTCCCCAGGGCAGGAATGGTTAGAGGACATGCCCAGGCCACTGACGTGGCGTAAGGCAGCATCTGCTGAGCTGTGAGAAAGAGCAGGGTTCCGCAGAAGTGCTTTGTGGAGTTTATAGCAAGCCTCAGTAGGAAAGTCAAAACGTCACATTCTGGGATGAGGATAACAGCCATGGCATTTTCAGTGGGGGGTTTATTCCTTATGGTAACACACTCCTGGCATGTCCTTGTGTCCTGTAGCCATGGGTCATGTGACCATGGATATAGAACTGCATATCATGAGGTAGATTCTAACAGACCCACTAAGTATTTATTTTTAAATCATCACCTGAGGATATTTTTTATTGATTTTTAGAGAGGAGCTGGAGAGAGAGAGAAAGAGAGAGAGAGAGAGAGAGAGAGAGAGAGAGAGAGAGGAGAGAAGAGAGAGAAACACTGACCTGTTGCCTTCCATATGCACCCAACCAGGGATCAAACCCATAACATTTGATGCACAGGATGACACTCCAGTTGATACACCTGGCCAGGAGCCAGGGCTCCAGTAGGCTGGGCAAACCCAGTGAAAATCCATTAGAGGATGCAAGTGGTACCTACACACGTGGCTTGGGGCAGGGCCGAGGGTACGAGCCAATTGTCTGAGCGGGTAGCCCTGATGCCCATGCCATCCATCCTCCTGCTTTGACCTCCGCTCAGCCAGCAGCCATGTGGATTACCCTTTGCTGTCAGCCAAGGAAGAAGGAAAATGCCCAAGCTTGGTTTTTCACATGGCTGGCGTGGTGTGCGTTGGGCACTTTGTTTTAAAGCAGCCTTAAAACAAAGCTGTGGATGAGAACTCCCCCAAACAGTGAGCTTGAGGACATGCCCTTTGCATCTATCTTGAGTAGATTGGATTGGACAGGGAGATATCTCACCCACCCACAACTGTGGACAAGTTACTTAACACTGGGTTTCAATAAATGCCCTTTTCATTCATTTAGCTTTTCTCAAAACAATAGCTCTGGTTTATGGTTTGTAGTATAGCAGGAACTGTGTGATTAGCTCATATTTCAGATTAAGGCCTAGCCTGTTTGGCTCAGTGGATAGAGTGGCAGTCCATGTTCGGTTCTGGTCCAGGCCAGATACCTCTCATTTGCAGGCTTGATCTCAGACAGGCGCCAGTGGGATGGGTGGTGGGGGAAAGGTTGTGGTGGTGGGGACACTGGCAACCAATCAATGGTCTCTCTCACATCGATGTTTCTCTCCCTCTCTTTCTCTTTCCATCCCTTCCACTCTAAAAATCAATATCCTCGGGTGAGGATTAACAACAACAAAATTTCAGATTAAATCTCAAGTATTGCACTTATGTCCAAATATATAAAAACACCAGCTTGTTTAGATTTGTTTTCACATACACAATTCTGTGAGCGTTTAACTAATTTCTTACATTCTTCAGGAGCTGCCACACCTGTGACCTTTGGAAAGCAGTCCCATAAAGAGGCCATGCCTTCTTCCCCCGTGGTGTGTGGTAAAAATCCAGTGCAGAAGAAATGCTTCCTGCCAATAAGTTGATTTATATACAAGCTAAAATAGAAAGGGAAAAAAAAAAAAAAAACGAGTAGAAGTATTTACAATTCAAATATTGTCACCCAAATGCATATTAAAATAAATGACTTGGGGGTAGAGATAATGACCCAAAAGTAATTCACTTACACAAGTTGAAAGACTGGAATATCCAAACATCAATTATTGATGAGCTGTTCGTTTCAACCTAAGTTGTTTTATTGCCGGCTGGTCACCAGGCAGAGGCCGGCGTTATCTTGCCTCTGGATTAGAAGGCCTTTCATTATCTCCGGAGTGTCTAAACATGCAAATAACTTTCCCTCTCAGGGCATAATCAGCCTTAAAGGTGTTTGTCTGTAAGTTTTCCTTCCTCTGAACGGATGCCAGCTGGTGCCTGTATCCCTCCCCGGCTCACCAATCACATGGCATCACCTGCCACTGTCCGTTTATTGTTTGCTGCTCATTTGTTTTTATCTTTCCGTTGTTAACTTTTCACATATTTAGCTTTCTTTACAAGGCGCAATTGTAAATATATATTGAAGGCAAAGGCAGAGTTCTACCTTTCCTAGATGTTAATGCTGTCTTCAATGACACAGTATTTTTAAAAATCCTTTGTGTTGCTTTTAATCATAACTGTCATCATTAGTTGAGACATCAATTGAGGCATGTTTTAACTTTTTTAACCAAACACACCCTATGTGATTAGTCAGATTTTGGATCACAGATGCATCCAATGATTAGGAATAGTATAAGCAATTGACTTTCTTCTGAGAAAAGCTGAGTTTCAAAGGATCAAATAATATAGGATGGTTCTGACTGGTGAAATTCTTCAGGAATGCAGTTGAGAAATACACATGTTAGAAAGGTATGTGGAAATTAGGGGCTGGGGGAGTGTAATGAACAAAGATATAATATTGCAACCCTCCTACAACAATGGAAGAGACCTAAAGTTTTATAATATTTTTTGGGAAAAAATATGGGTTGTGATTTAAAAGCCCTTATTGGAAAGAAAAATTTTAAATGTTTATGCCATTTCAAAGGCAAAAACAAATAGAATAGGTTCCAAAATAAATTACATTGGTCATAAATTAATACATTTGTTTAAAAAAATATTTAGCCTTTGAATTACATTTAAATTGATAATTTAAATTCTGGGGTGTTTTTTCTTGAAAAAAGAATGTATCTATATGAAAAATTTAACTGCTTATTAAGTAAAACGGGAGTCAAAGAAAAACCAATCTGAAAAACACAAATGACTCTGAATACATTACGGGTAAATATGATCATTTAAAGCATCAGTTTCAAAACTGGGATTTTCACTGTCCTGCTGTAGCTGCAAGCATAATGTGCTTGTGAGGTGGTGAGAGCTTCCCTCCAGATATATCCCACTCACATTTCCATTATTAAAGAGATAGCTTTGTGCTCAGAGGCTTTCATTTTTATTTTCCCCCCGAAATGGCTCATTTTGAAGACATTTCGGTGTTAAAACACTGTTGCAATCACATCATTATATGTATCATAATTCAGTAGGTTACAGGGAATAAACAAATCAATGAAAAGAAGGCAATCTGGCCATTTCCTAGAAGGTAATAAAGAACTGGCATAAAGAATTTATTTCCGCTTTTTAAATGCATTATTAGCCATTATAGGCAGCAATGGCTAAAAGTGGACAATTTTGAAAAGAGCTTCTATTACACTGGCAGTCATTACATTATCTCGGGAACTATAAAGGAGAAGTTGGAGAAAAGGGACATCCATATGTGACATGTATACACAAATACGGCGATGTGAGGCCTGTATTTCATAGCACTAGAGGCTCAGTGCATGAAATCTGTGCAAGAGCAGGCCTTCCTTCCCCCAGCTGCCTGCACCGGCTTCCCTCTGGCACCTGGGACCCCAGGCTTCCCGGAAGGATGTATGGTCTAATTAGCATATTACACTATTATTATTATATATCCAATGGATAAAAGCACAGTGAATTGTCTTCAAAAGTTGATTATACAAGGAAGAGCAGTCAGTTCATTAATATGATCATGTTATATTCAGGTTTACACAGGTGGAATCTCTGGAAGTATTCACTGAAAATTACATAGGAGTAGTTTTGGATTATACAACCAGTAGGAGGAGAGGTACGCTCGGCCAATCGCAAATGCACACCTTTGGGAGGGAGGTGCCCCAAATCAGCATTAAAAACGGGAGGCGATAGTCATATTTAAAGCGACCTGAGGATGGTTTGAAACTTTATTTTAAAAAATAGTCAGTATATAACTTCCAAAACAATAAGGGGGGGGGGAATACTTACAATCAAGGAGAATGCAGTAAGAGAAAGTTAAAGGAAGCAGAGAAAACGTGAGGATATATAGAAAGCAAAAAATGAGAAGGGAAAATCATCCAAATAAATAATCACAACACATGTAAAGTAACCTAAGTTTGCACTTAAAAGACAAATATTTTAATATATGCTTTTAAAAAGTGTATATATATATATATATATATATATATATATATATATATATATATTAAAGTGTCCCCTTGGTAGTTCAACTGACTGAGAGTTTGATCACTTGCTATGACCCAGGCCAGCAGCAGACAGCAGCTAAGGACCCTACTTAAATCATAAAAAAAAAGAATAAGATTATTTGAGGGGAGGAGGAAATAATAATAAAAGGGAAGAAGAACACTTCAGGCAGTGACACTGGATGGGCATATTCAAGATTCATTAGAAATTGCTGGGCCAGCCAGCGTGGCTCTGCGGTTGAGCATTGACCTATGAACTAGGAGATCAGGATTCGATTCCCAGTCAGGACGCATGCCCGGGTTGTGGAATGGATCCCCTGTGTAGGGCATGCAGGAGTCAGCCAACAAATGATTATATTTATTGATGTTTCTCTCTCTCTCTCTCTCTCTCTCTCTCTCTCTCTCTCTCTCTCTCTCTCTCTCCCTTCATCTCTGAAATCAATAGAAATAAAAAATTGCCAGAAAAAAAAATATGATAGATGAAGTAAGCTACTCACTATAAATGAACAGATGGTCTGGCTATTCTGTCAAGCCCTCCTACTAGATAAGGACCATATCAGATTTTTTTCAAATTATTGTAGACTTTATGAATATTAAAGATCTGGTGATGAACAAAGGGATAGGTGTTATGTCTGGGACCCCTGCTTATTTTAAAAGGCCTGGAATAGAGGAGAGAATTGCCATTCTAAGAAATAGGGTGGCCATAGTTTCTTGTGCAAACTCTAGCAGAAAAGTCAAAGTCATCTGTATGGGTAAACGTAAAATAGGCTAGGGTAGTTGAGATACCTTTATAGGGATTGCTGGAGAGAGATAAGGGTGGCTGACGGGCCAGCCTAAACGTATACATTGTTGACATAATATTACACAAGAAAAAAGAATTATTCTTTAATCTAAGTCATTGAGTGAAAGGACCTAATACAAACCTACTCTTCATCATGTTTTAAATGTCCGTGTAAGATTGGAAACTTTAGAATTAAAGATTAATTTGAACTCATTTAAAGCAATGTTGACTGCATGGGGGAGGTATAAAAATTCACATGTAATTAAGGATATGTGCATTTGGCTGCCTTAAAAATAAAAAGGGTCTGTTACAAAGATTTATTATAATTAAAATGATTTTGTACATGTAGGAATCTTATCTTTTAGACTTTTCTGAAGGTAAAATAAACATATATAGCAAAAGTAAGCAAAAATGTGCATTGCTTTTATCTAACCATTTTATACCAATCAATGATTTATTAGATTGTTCAAGAAAATAAAAGAGGCCACAACAAATGTCCTATAATAAGAAACAATCAATTGGATTAGGAGTTTTTCTCTAGGTTGATTGTTTATTCAGGACCAATATGAAAAGAAGCATCAAACAGACTAACTACAGCAGGAAGTCAGGGGAGGGTGGGGGGATTAGAGATCAACTTAAGAACTTGCTTGCATGCATATAAGCATAACCAATGGATGTGAGACATTGGGGGGTGGGGGTGTGTAGAAGGAGAGGAGGCGGCAGGGGGAAAGGTCAATGGGGGGGAAAAGGAGACATATATACCACTATTTGTAATACTTTAAACAATAAAATAACATTTAAAAAATAATGACAAAAACAAAGACAAAAAAGAGCAATATGAAAGACCAACATCTTGAGCAAAGAATTTGGTCAGAGATAATTCTTAAATATGGCAATGAAACATAGCCTTAAATGAAGATTGAAGCAGATCTTAAATCTCATTATAATCTTATTTCTAGATTTATAGGAATAGACCACTGTATCTGATCTTCATAGTAAGATATGTAGTATCCTATATAATGAGGAGTAATATGCAAATTGACCATCCACACACAGGATGACTACCCCATATGGCCAAAGATGGCTACTCCCATGTGGACACAAGATGGCCACCACAAGATGTCCGGCAGGGGATGGCATTTGGGAGGGACCAGGCCTGCAAGGGAGGGCAGTTTGGGTGATCAAGCCTGCAGGGGAGGGCAGTTAGGGGAGACCAGGCCTGCAGAGGAGGGAAGTTGGAGAGGACCAGGTCTGCAGGGGAGGGCAATTGGGGAGGACCAGGCCTGCATGGGAAGGCAGTTGGCAGGAATCAGGCTTGCAGGGGAGAGAGTTAAGGGGATCAGACTTGCAGGCAGAAGTAGTTAGGGGCAATTAGGCAGGCAGACAGGCAAGCGGTTGGGAGCCCACAGTCCTGGATTGTGAGAGGGATGTCCAACTAAACAGGCAGTTGGACATTCCTGGAGGGATCCCAGATTGGAGAGGGTGCAGGCTTGGCTGAGGGACACCCACCCCATGCATGAATTTTGTGCACCAGGCCTCTAGTTTAAAATAAAATACTTAAAGACTATCTAGAAAATATACTGTGTAAGGAGTAATTCTTTGCGGGAAGAAACCTAACTTAAAAATAAAGACGTTTTTGTTTACTTTCACAATGCAATTATAATTGTTCATCTATTTTATAAGAGCATTTAAATAATAGCTTAGTTCAGTTACAGGGCTAATTATAACAGTTAGCTTTATTTCCATGATTTCAACCTTCAAACAGAAACAAGTTTTTTGAAAAAAAGTTTAAAGTATTTTTTTAATAACATGAAGACACAAAAGGCTTTAGAAAGGAGGGAATGCAGTAGCAGACAGATATTTTACTAAAGTATTAATTTATATTAAAAATTGTCAATGGATTCAACTATGATACAATTGCTATTTTTAGAAAATGTCCATTATTAAATTGAGGAGAAAAACTTGAACAGTAGAGCCATTAAGTAAGTACTAGACTGTTGCTATTGAGGAACGTGTCTAGGAGCGCCAGTTTTCAGGGGTCCCTCCGTAAGGCAGACGGTCTAGCTTGTGAAAACATTCTTCCAGGCACCACGATCATAATAAACAAGGAAAACCATGCACATCATCTCACATGGTCTTTATTGACTTCACAAAAGGCGGGAAAAAGCTTTAAAAAAATAAAACTAGAGCCTTGTTACATTTTAATGCTGATATATTGACCAACACTTTTAAACCTAAAGCTCTTTTCTCAAGTTAACGTAACGCTAACTATGACAGCGAGAGTATTTTACCATTGGAAAATGCTACCAATAAAAGTTCTCTTCTAGCAGGTTGATGATGACAAATACTATCTCGAAGCATCCAATGTTTGATACAACTATTACTCTAAATTCTCATCAAACTACAAGAACAAGGGAACTTTAAAAAAATAGATATTTATTGATTTCATAGAGGAAGGAAGAGGGAGGAAAATATAGAAACACCAATGCTGAGAGAGAATGAGTGGCCAGCTGCCTCCTGTACGCCCCCTGCTGGGGATGGGGCCTGAAACCTGGCCATGTGCCCTGACCTGGGATCTAACCACTGACCTCTCCATGCCTGGGATTAGTCCAACCAACTGAGCCAACCAGCCGGGGTGCCCTTCACTTCTCAGTCCTCTATTGCTGAGCCAGAATACCTGTGCGTCTCACCACCCAGCTGAGAGGACGCTGTCTTGGCTGTTTTTAGAATTATTGTTTTAGGAGCCGGGAAGAACGATGTGTTTTTAGCTCTGCCTTCAGAGTATTTGTTCAATTCAATTAAGCCCCACGGCTCTAAGGATGCGGCGGCATCTTTCACGCCTGTGGAGCTCTGTTTCGAACCACACCCATGTACTGACTCCTCCATCCACGTGGTGGGGAGTGAGAGATAATTGCAACCTGCTGGCAACAAACAAACTGTAGGATTGATGTTTTTGATAAAAAAGAATAAACCATGTTAAGCGTTTAAGTCTGTTAATTCCACAGTTCTGAGAGAACAGAGGGCGCCCTATGCTCCCAGCAGCGAGCATTAAAGGTAAGTGAGGGAAGCATGTTCTCTGGGCCACTCAGAGAGCTGCTTTCCTGTCACATCCAGGGGAGCGGGGGGGGTTGGGGGATCAGTTTGTTCTGATGGCACATCATGGGTTCGGTCTGCCACCTTCGGTGTTTAGGTGTCAAGGCTGAGTCAGTGCCGGGGCCCTGAAGCCGGCTCTTGTGCTTTAGGCGTTTTCCAGCCGCAGATCACAAGTAAGCAATTTGTTGGCGAAGAAAATGCTTTTATACATGACCCCAATGTTTCTTTGAAACTAGAACATCGGTCGAAACCGGTTTGGCTCAGTGGATAGAGCGTCGGCCTACGGACTGAAAGGTCCCAGGTTCAATTCCAGTCAAGGGCATGTACCTTGGTTGGGGGCACTTCCCCAGTGGGAGGTGTGCAGGAGGCAGCTGGTGGATGTTTCTCTCTCATCGATGTTTCTAACTCTCTCTCTCTCTTCCTCTCTATAAAATATCAATAAAATATATATTTTTTAAAAAGAAACTAGAAAATCGTCTGCAGCGGGCGGCACTTCAGCAGCTGAGCATCATCACGGCACATGTTTGGTTCTTGGCTGCTGCTTTCTGAAACCCTCACCAGCTTCTTGGAAGCCGTCTTCATGGCTTTTCTGAGGCACTTGATCTTCCAGGAATTCTCAGGGGGTATTCCTAACCTCCTAACTCGATAACAGTTACTTTCCAGTGAGTTTATCTCAGATGAGATGTCACATTATCAGATATTCCACTGCCTGCAGAGCTCTAAGTGAAGATAGGAAGCAAAATGTAAGCATGAACGTAAGCCGTAGCGGGTGAAAGTCACACACTGTGTGATGTTCCTGTCACTGCATTTGGCCTCCCCATCATTCTCGGGTCTGGGGAGCTTCACAACCGGTCACACCAACACGCATCCAGGGAACCTATTAGAAACACATTGATAAAAAATTACAAAATAATTGTATATGCAGAACTGACATTAATTCATCCTTTCACACGTTTGAGGATCTGTGGTATTGTCACAAGTGCTGTCTTTTGTCATATTAAAAAATATAAAGGATGTAATTTCTGGCCTTGAAGACTAAGTCCTTTTTAGGAAAATAATTTTTCTACTAAAGAAACAATGAGAAGAAAGTAAATAGAACAAAACAAAAATTAAGTGGCATAAAGCAATGAATACAACACGAATTTAGTGAGAGTCACATTGTTGGAGGAGAATCAGGGAGAACTGCATCTTAAACTCACTTGGTAGTCAACGTGAGGTCAAAATTAGCCAAGAGTAGGTGTTCAGAAGGATCCTAGATGTGGAAATGGTATGGGAAATATTCACTCCCCCCAAATAAATCCTGAATTAGAACAGTACTAAGAAAATTGAGACACAGGTTACAAAGATTAACAAAAATATATAAAATAAACATTAAAATTGGGAGAAAAAAGTAATAGAAGAGCTACGTTGGACAGCTATAGAAAAGTTGTGTCTACATCTGTGTGTGGGGGGAGTATGTTGGAGCATGATCATGAAGAAATCTAAAGGCTGTTGTTGGGGATTAAGTTAGACTAGGTATACAGAGGGAGGGGTGACAGGCCAGGCCAAAGAAAGTACAGGTATAGGTCAGGAGGTCATGTTCATGGAAGGGTGAACAAACTTAATTCCCTTGATCGGTGTGGATGGCTTGGCAGTGTCTTAAAAAGTCGGATTCAAGGGGAAAGAAACTCCATTTAAGGTAGATCATATGATGTCATTCAGAGGAGAGGACTTCTTAAATGTAATAGGACAACAGGGAAGTTCAAATAGACTTGGGCAGACCCTATTGTTTATACAATCCAGTTTATCATCCCAGCCTTCCTGCACGTGCTCAAGAACGGGTTTTGGAAATAATTTGTCAGAACTATAAACTGGTTAAGATCATTAATTCAGTGAGTGTTTCTCTGTTTTGCTTATTTTTTTTTTACCTTCCTCTTTTATTTCTCAGTGTGATTATTCAAGGTCTGTGTTGTTTTTTTGGGTCATTCAGTCCTGGAGGCAACAATTTAGCTAAATTATTTTGCTTTCTGTTGTTGAAATTACCTCTTTCTCAGTAACGATGCTTTTCTGAGATGTGAAGCACCCAGATGCTGCAAAGATGAACATCATTTAGCTACCTGAATAAACAAACTTATCCGAGGGCTAGCCATTTTTCTTTTTGAAGCTTTCCAAGAGATTTCTTAATGCATGGCCCTTTGTTAAAAAATTCATCACATTCCCATTACCTGTGTCCCCTTCCAGGCTGAGAAGTTGGCTAACTTACTGTTCTGCAGTGAGGCAAGGAAGCATGGAACATGGTTTTGTTTGCCCTGTCCTGGGAGGGTTTGGTCTGCTACAACCGCCTCAGCCATCAGCTCCGGTTACCCTTTGGCACCCAGCTCAGTGGTGGGCAGACAGCAGGTCTCCAACAATATTGTGGGGTGTTTTGTTGTTGTTATTGTTTGTTTGTTTGTTTTTAGCCTGTTTCTTTGATTTGTGAATCTTCTAGACCAGTGTTTCCCAAACTTTTGACATATGTGTACCCCTTCTATAATTTTCATAACGCTGAGTACCCCTCATCAAAAAAAATGGATGTATTTTAATGACAATCAAAATACATTTATTTTTTTTATTTTTTTGGTACATACACAAAATAATAATAAACGAAAAATAAAATTATTCATAATAAAATATAAATAAAAGTTATATTATAAATAACATTTATTTGCACACCGGACCATCTCACGCCTCACAAGACTGTCTTGACTCATGAGAACGTAGACTTAGGCGCAGCTAAGCACGGTGCAGTGCACATCCCCACCAAACCCCGGTGCAACGCGTACCCCCACCAAACTCTTCCCTTACCTCTGGGGGTACACGTACCACACTTTGGGAAACACTGTTCTAGAAGAATGGTCAGCAAACTGCGGCTTGCGAGCCACATGTGGCTCTTGCCCCCTTGAGTTTTTAGCAAAGGCCAGTTTAGGAGTACCCTAATTAAGTGAATAACCATGTACTTACCTATAGAGTTTAAGTTTAAAAAATGTGGCTCTCAAAAGAGAAATTTCAGTCATTGTCCTGTTGATATTTGGCTCTGTTGACTCAGGAGTTTGCTGACCACTGGTCTAGATCATTAAAAGTCCCCTCTAGAAACTAGTTCTCCTCTCCTTCATGTTTTGGGTCCTTGTGATAACCCTGTTTCCAGCTTCTGTGAACGCTGTGCTTTACCACCTAGGCTGCGTTCATACCCCAAATGCTCCTTGTTCCCCACATCCTGAAGCTGGGCCTGAACCACCTTGTTTTGGGCTCCTGGCTCCTCCCTCCTCCCCCTCCGAGAGAACTCCTTCTCCTGGGAATGTGCTTTCCACGTACAAACACCCGATCCAGAGCCTGTGCTCTCAGCCCTCTCCCCCATCAGGCTCTCACTCTGAGCCACTGTCACTTGCCCTCATCACCACGGGTTCCAGACAACCAGGGCAGCCCCTCTGTCCCAGGTCCACTGACATCACTCCAACAAGCCAGTCCTCCACCTACCAACTCCATTTTCCCTCTTCCCTCTTTTCTCTCCTGGAAACCATGAGACAGTCCCTTTCTGACATTCCTCCTTCCTGCTATTTGATGACAGACACTCTCTGCCTCACCCCCTCTTCCCCCATAAAGAGTGTCCTCTCCTTTTGGAAATTGTGAGAAACTGTCTTTTTAGCAGCAACTATCTCCTAAGTTATTGACCTTGCTATGCCTCAGATGTTTTATAAACACTCTATATTGTAAAACAGTCCCGAGCTGTGTGTGTGTGAGCACTTTACTCCTTTGTAACTTCTCAGCATCATCTAAATCCTCCCGTAATAGCATATGTCTCTGGCTGCACCCTGGCCCTTGGCCATATTTCCTAATTTATGCTGGGCCCATGGATTTGAGATACTGGTGAGTTGTCCCACCAAATCCTGGTCTTCTCATTGAATCTGATATCTAGTTGCCTGTGGAATATCAGATATGGGTGTTCTATAGACAGCTCAGAATAAATATATCCTTGTTTTAATTCAAATCCCACTGAAACTTCTCCTCTGACCAGCATCTCCTATCTCTCAGATCATGGTATTTCCACATGAGTCAGAACAGCAAGAGCGGGAATAGGTTCAGTCTACCAATTTGCCATTATCCTACTTTGAATCCTGTTATGTTTGTGTAAGCAATATCAAAGGACTTCCAACTAGAGTTGTTTTGCCCTTATCCTCAGATTATTCTTCACAATATCTCTTGATGAAATTTGAATATAAATATCACCCTACAGATAAAGCTCGAAGTTGATAACGTGACATTTCGGTCCCTTCATGGTCTGATTATCACCCACTTCTCAGCCAAGCTGCCCATAATTCCCTGTCTTTATTTGCCTTCACTGGCAATATCAAATTGTTTATGACTTTTTGCTAAAGTGACAGAGTTTGTGCTTCATGTCTTTGTGATTTTCTTCCATCTGCCTCCTGCCTTCTCTTAAGTGTACCCTTAGCTGTATCCTACTTACTCTTTAAAACTCAATTCAGCTGGCATCTTAAGACCTTGAACTTCCATGATCTAATGCTGTTCTTTATGCTTTTATAATTACTTTGCCTTGGCAATGCTCTGTGCAATTTACACATTGTCTTAAACATATTTCTTAAGATTCTCACCTGTATAACACATGCGTTACTAAAGAAATATACCTTACCTTTGCATTCTAGGGCCTGTCACAGAGCCTGGAATCCTATAATTGTGTCGTCAACACTGCTTCAGGCAAACTATGGTCAGCTCGCTGAATACCCCTGGCAAAGGGCCATTAGGCTCTGCCCCTCAATTCCCTGATTATTATTTTTTTTATTTTTTTGGTACAAAACAAATCAATCAGCATGAGGAGATTTAATTGAAAATATCCAAACAGCACTTATCCTGAATGGCCTATTAAATTCACAAAATTTAAAGCTAATTCTCTGTGTATTTAGAGTTGAGGTACAAATAATGGGTAAAGGTCAATATTGATAAAGCTACTGACGACAGGAAATAGTTTCCAACTTGCCTTTTGCTCTTATGCTCACCATAAGCTTCCCTCACTTCTGTCTGCTTTTAAAGCTAAGTCTTTATTACTGACTCCTTTGCCTTTAGCATGTGTTGGTCTTTAGGATTGACTTATAGACGAATCTGCTTTCTGGTAAATGGTCATTGCATTTGGAATGAACCTTATATCTCACATTTATCTCCATTTATCGCTTCCAATTTGCCTCTTTCTCACTTTTGGGATCCCACAGTTCATTCCTTGACCCAGCCACCAGAAGGCCTCAGTATCAGGCAGTTATGGTCTCAAACATCAGGTCATTAAATGAATGCATATGAACCCCAGCAGTGTAACATTGGGTAGATAGTGAACTAAATCAGGCTCCATATGCTTGTGTGGGTTGCATTTTACCTTAACCCTATGCCTCATCAATTAATGGATGCAGCCATGTACATTGCATACAGGGATGGTCTTTCTCATCTGTATCCACAAGGCAATTCAGTTGTGGGTGGTGTTTTTGGAAAGAGAAACAGAGGAGGGTGATTGTTATTGGTTCCTAATACCACGTCACTGTTCCTAGAACCTACTGAGTGTGAGAAGGGAGAGAGAGAGGGAGAAAGAGAGTATCATTTGTCCAAAAGCAAACAGGTAGCTCCTGCTCCCGCTGTTCTTGCGTGTCCTGAGCCCTTTGTTTGTGAAATACATTTTATATGTAAGTTACTGTCGATTCTTTGATCGCATGTTAAAAGTTTTGTATCATCATAACCACATTTAAGAATACAATCATTAGCATTGGATATATTCACTTTATTTTGATATGATCACCACCATGCATCTTTTCATGTTTGCAAAACATTCAAACAACTGCTCTCATTTTTTTAGCAACTACGATGTTCTTTCTGCCTTTATTAGTTTAACTACGCTATAGAGCTTATATAAGAGGATTCATATGGTGTTTGTCATTTGTAACTGACATATTTCACTTCCCGTAATGTCCCGAAGGTTCACCGATGTTGCAACATATATGGGTGAATATTCTTAAGAAGTCAGAATATTCTGACTTCCTAAGCTAAATGATATTGAAATTGTATGTATATACCACATTTTCCTTATCCATCCATCTGTTGATGAATCCTTGGATTGCATCCACCTTTGTCTAATGCTGCTATTAACACTTTTAATGGATATCGTATAAATCCTATGCTTACATAAAGAGTTTTACATGTTGTTAGGTTTTAAACAATAGTTTAGTAAAATCAACCTCATCACAAATGAAAATGATTACAAGGTACTTTTGCTTATTAATTTTGAGACTTATACAACTTGAGAAATACCAGAGTGAATGAAAACTGGAAATGGAAGTAGAGAATTATGACAGATAAAAAAGCAAAGGCAGTTATCCTTGAAGTATGCTAAGGGAGCAGCAAGAAATCCAGTGTCGATGGGACAGCATGTGCCAGTACCAGGCAGTTTTGAGAACAGTGGCTTTGTAATATAGCTTGATATCTGGTATTTGAGACCCTCCTACTTTGTTCTTTCTTGGGATTGCTGCAGCTATTTGGGGTCGGTCTTTTTTATTCCAGATGAATTTTTGGAAAGTTCATTCTAGGTCTGGGAAATAAGCCATTGGTAAATAAAGTACTGTAAAAATGGAAATATATAGAGTCCCGAGTCTCTCTCTCTCTCTCTCTCTCTCTCTCTCTCTCTCTCTCTCTCTCACACACACACACACACACACACACACACACACACAGAGAGAGAGAGAGAGAGAGAGAGGAGAGATACACACACATAGTTATATTTACTATGAAAACTCAATTTTCCAACAAAGGTAAACTTTACATAATTGAATCTAAAATTCATGGAGAATAGTTTTAAACATGAATGAGTGTGTGCAATGACTGCACCTTACTATAGACATGCTGTGTTTGTATCTACTGAATAAACTCTAAAAAAACAGTTCCCTGGAACTCCTCTGAAGGAGTGAGATTTGCAAACAATTCGTTGTCTGGTGCAGTGTTTCGTTAAAAGGGTCGGTTGCACATTTTCACCCGAGACTTCCTTAAAACCCTTGGGTGGACGCCATCTGGTCCTGGTGATTAATCTACACGTACTTTGTCAATTTTGTGAAAACATCCTGAGTATTGACCACAATTTGATCCTGTACACACAACCTGCTCATTTTCCGGAACAATCTGGATTTGCGAATCTCCCTAGCATCCCCCTAATGAAAGTCAAAGGCAATGACTTATGGCAGCCTATTGGAACTGATGTTTTTAATCCTTGGGTATATTATCTGCCCCACAATCACCCAAAGAGCCCAGCGATAATGCCCCCGCTAGTTTCTGTATTAGATAACATTGAAATGCTTTCACTGGCTTTTCATTATTTTCCTAATGTTAATTTTTGTTGATTTCTGAGAGGAAGGGAGAGGGAGAGAGAGATATAGACATCAGTGATAAGAGAGAATCATTGATCAGCTGCCTCCTGCATGTCCCACACTGAGGATTGAGCCCTCAACCTGGGCATGTGCCCTGACCAGGAATGGAACCATTTCCTCCTGGTTCATAGACACTCAACCCCTGAGCCTGGACAGCTGGGCTGCATGTCGATATTTTATTTTATTTTTTATTTTTTTAATATATTTTATTGCTTTTTTTTACAGAGAAGGGAGAGGAGGGAGACAGAGAGCTAGAAACATCAATGAGAGAGAGACATCGACCAGCTGCCTCCTACACACCCCATACCAGGGATATATATGCCCTTGATCAGAATTGAACCTGGGACCTTTCAGTCCGCAGGCTGACGCTCTATCCACTGAGCCAAACTGGTTTCAGCTGCATGTCGATATTTTAAACATGACATCACAGAATATTTCAATGCAGCAATATCCCACCAAACTCTTCACGAGTGCAAAATAAGTCATTTTTTTTCCAGCCAAACATTTATAAATGAGGCAAAAATAAAACTTCAGTAATTGAGCAATTCCAATTTCATTTTATCTGTTTAGAAACCATTGCTTGCAGTAGAGTCAGCAACCAAATCTAATAAGTAAATGAAATTGGGAAACATTAATGAACACAAAGGAAGCGGTAGCTTAGAGGAAGTAGTAAAAGCTATGATTTGCCACAGTATTCATTTCAGCCAGGTAAATAACTGCTTATCATACGCTCCCTAAGGGATCAATTATAACTGAGACTTCATGTGATGGAGTGTATTTTCAGCAATGGAGACAGACTCATTTTACTGTTGCTCTTTTTTTTTGTTTGCATATACTCACCATAAATTAGGATAATCATATTTTTCAATGTCATGTGCATTAAGTAAAATATATAAAACCAAAAGCAGGAAAAAGCATGTGCAAATTACATGCACGCACACACATATGCATATTTTATAACTGTAGAGTAAAACTACAGGTGAATTTTCATCTTAGATCTGTTGCTGATATTATGTGCAGCTTTAGGGAAATTATTTTAATGCCTACATTTTAGAATTGTTTGATAGTTAATATAACTTACCTGGTATTAATACCATTGGATTAATTACTGAGTTGCATTTGCATATTGAGGATTATGCTTGAAATGAATAAAAATGGATTGGGTTTCCTCAGTAGACAGTAATGGCACCTGGCCATCTGGACTAGTCTGCCGCCAGTGGCCCACAGATTACTGCCTGACTGTGAGGTCAGAAAGGTTGGCAACCGCTGGTCTGGACCATCTTCCTTTCTGCAGATTCGATGACATTTCTATTGATCCTCATCTTCTGCCTTCATATTTTGAAGTTTATATCTTCCTTCCTTCTGTTCCATCACTATTTACTTTGGCCTACTGCAACCCCAAATTCACCTCTAATCCCTCGTCAACATTCTCACCCTGGCCTCCTCCTGCCATCCTTCTCACTGACTTCCACCTTCACAGAGAGCACCTCTTACAGCCCACTACATAGCTGTACACACATCTATCTGCCCAAGGAAGCACCATTGTACCTCTTAACCTCAGGGATTATCTGATGTGTAATCCGCCCCCCTTTCCACACCTGGGAATACTCCTTACCCTGCCGAGAGCATTCTGCCTCTCCTTAGTGTATCCTCGTCTCCGATCGTAACCTTTTGGGCCACATAAGGTTGTTTTCTCCACACTTTGTTTTCTGTAAACAGTTGCTTTAATGGCACTGGAAATAGTATATGAAACTCATTTGTTCCCTGACCTTTTATCCACTTAAAGTTCTTTGTCTGCCTAAGACTATGTTAGTCATTTGTATGTGTGCCTTAGCTCCTTGCACTTAGCATGCTGCTCAGATTTTGATACATACTCAATAAATTTATTGAATTCAACTGCTTAGAGAAATATTGAGAATTATAGAAAGAACTTTCATTTCCAATAATAAATGCATGTGTTTGTCACGCATCTCTCCCCATGGGTCATTGAAGTGATGGAAACAATAATTTTTAAAGAATTAATATAATAGCTCTGCATAATAGGAGTCCCTTCAGCTGATTTATGGTTTTAAAATGGTGCTGGAAACAAATCAGAGAAACCACAACCAAAGAACAGGTATAGAGAACTTCCATAAATACATATACGTGTGTGTGTGTGTGTGTGTGTGTGTGTGTGTGTGTAATTTTAATGTATAGAATAAAATTGAAAAACATTTATTTTTTAATTAAGTAAAAGAATCATAAGGCTTCATTCTGGATTTGAAGGTTCCATCTTTAGTGTACAACTTTTATATCCTTGCTTACTTTTTGTTTGTTTGTGGTTTTTTGTTTTGTTTTGTTTTCTTACAGTGAGTGTATATTTAGCAGACAAGATTCCCTAATACCTTTCCTGACTTCTTTCCTGCTAATGAACCCCGACAACCAAGCGTGTTGGCTTTAACCAGTCACATCTGTCTTATTCCCCAGGTTCAACCCTCTCTGGAAGCTTGGCCGTATAGTTCAGTCCTGGCAGGGGAGCACACTAAGAAGCTTGCTGACAAATTCTGATGAAGGTGACATTTCCCAGCACAGCCCATTGGCCCTCCGTAATTCTGCAGGGGACATCCTTCTGGGGCTACAACCACCATTGGCATACACAGGAAGCAAGTGTGAGTACAAAACAGTACATCTGCTGCTGACGGGGAGGTTCAGGAAGAACTGAGGTTGCCCATGACATTGTTTGGCTGGTTAGCTAAGACTACTGGTCAGGAAAGGAAATTCAGTAAGAGAGATTTGATTGGTTAAAGCCAACATGGATGATTGCTGGGGTCTATTAACAGGGAAGGAGTCAGAAAAGGCATTAGGAATTTGTGTCTGCAATTCATTTATTTAAATGAATTCTTTCTTATTATCTGCTGGGCTTATAGCTACTTAACAACTTCATTGCTTTGAAGACAAAAATATATAGTGTGTTGTAGTTCCTTAGTTATAAACATCTAAGGCCTGACTGGCATGGCTCAGTGGTTGAGCATCGACCTGTAACCCAGGAGGAGATGGTAAGGTGTCCCAGTCAGGACATATACCCAGGTTGAAGGCTTCAGCCCCGGTGGGGAGCATGCGGGAGGCAACTGATCAATGGTTCTCTCATCATTGATGTTTCTGTCTCTCCCTTTCTCTCTGAAACCAATAAAAGTATATTTAAAAAAAATAAAATAAAGCATATCTTTAAAAAATAGATATATAAAATAAACAAATTATAAAACTACCTACAAAGATACACAGACATACTTATGAATATAAGATAATATGAAATAAATTACAGTTAGTTAACTAGGTAACTTTCATGTTAATTTTATGTGAGCTTTTTCAAATTCAAAATCTCAAAATTAACATTTCTTTAATAAAAAGATTTTGTCAGATTCTTGTCAAACCCATCAACTGAAGTCATTTTATAGCACTCCCATCTAGTCACGAAAATATTCCCCAAATTTTAAAGCATAGCAGCTTTTTTATCCAGTTCTCTGGAGAAGGTTCTGTGATGTTGAGATCCGGAGCCCACCAAACTGACAGCAGAGCCCAAGTAAATTGTCATATTGCAAATTGTTAGAGAGCGACTCCAGGTCTGTTCCTCTCTTTCCAACAAACGCAGGCACTTTCAAAAGAGCTTCCGGTTCTCTTTGATGTGTGATTTTACAAGGGTCTAAATTTCTCTCACTGCCTAATGAGATTTTGCTAGCAAACAAGTACCTAAAACATAAGGAGATGATGGTCATTAGATCCAAGGGAATTGTTACCTTTCGAACTGTCAGAGCTAAAATTTGAAAGGGATAAAATGGATTTTTGTTCAATTAATTGTTTTTGACTACTGTTTGTCACATATGTTAGGGCTAAAGAGAGAATTGGTGCTAGCATTTCAACTTTCTGACAATTTATTAAACATCATCATGTCCATGCTTTTTGGGGAAACTAATATTTTGCTTGCTCTGTCCATGTCACCTGAGATTAGCATTGCCAATGTTTAATATTAGAAAAGTAATATATATCCCTAAAGTTCTATCTATTTGTGTCTATAACATACATGAGACTCTTAAGTAATATCATTCAAATATATTGTATTTGATGTACATATTCTGCCTTTATAATTGACTGTGGGCCCCCAAAAGAGAGGTTGTATGTAAATTTTATTGTCAAGTAAGAACATATAATTGCTCTGCTATACTCAGAAAGGGAGTTCAGTACATATGTATGGTTGATGTTGATAATTACGATCATGTTAATGACAGTTTGGCTAAAAAGATCACGTCTGCATTTTTAAAGTATTTATGAATTACACACATCATTCACTTTTTTTCCCACAGAGGAAGAGAGAGGAATAGAGAGTTAGAAACATCGATGGGAGAGAAACATCAATCAGCTGCCTCCTGCACACCCCCTAGTGGATTTGTGCAAGCAACCAAGGTATGTGCCCTTGACCTGAATCGAATCTGGCTGGGACCTTTCAGTCCGCAGGCCGACGCTCTAACCACTGAGCAACTGGTTTAGGCACATCATTCACTTTTGGATTGAGAGTTTGCTCTCATCGATATAGTCTCTGTCATCACAGAATGGGAAATCCCAAGTAGAGATTGGCTCATGTCTCAGTAATAAGTTACCACCTGCAAACCCTCACAGAGGGATGCCTACATTAAAACTAGCTAAGTGGAATGAACCTTGGTGATTTAGCAATTATCACAACAGAGTGCTCTGATTGCTGGAAATACATCATCACGGCAAAGAAAACAATTTCCTTGAATGCAAGTAAAGACTCTCTCTCTCTCTCTCTCTCTCTCTCTCTCTCTCTCTCTCTCTCTCTCTCTTCTCTCAAGAATGTGTGTGTAGCCAAAACTGGTTTGGCTCTGTGGATAGAGTGTCGGCCTGTAGACTGAAAGGTCCCGGGTTCGATTCTGGTCAAGGGCATGTACCTTGGTTGCGGGCACATCCCCAGTGGGGGGTATGCAAGAGGCAGCTGATTGATGATTCTCTCTCATCGATGTTTCTAACTCTCTATCCCCTCTCTCTTTCTCTCTGTAAAAAATCAATAAAAATATATTTTTTAAAAAACAAGAATGTGTGTGTAGCATACAGTCAGATACGCAAGCTTTTATTACTTGAATCACAAAGACTGTGTCACAGGCTGTCATAAACATTTGTCACGTCCTTGGCAGAGTCCATCCTGGCTTCTTCTCCAAGGGCCTTTGTGCTCTGCAGCCCCATGCAGGGGTCCCTAGAGGGAAAGGTATATGGCAGCTCTGCTATGTGCCAGTGGGCTAGCCTGCAGCCAATTATAAGCCATAAACCACACTGGAGGCTGTAATTTATGGGCATAAGGTTATCCTACCCTCGAAATATCCATCTCCATCTTTCCTGTCATCTATATGGTAATTTATCCCACAGGGGTTTAGCGTGGGATAATTCCAAGTGTCCTTGGGATATCGACTCAGCAAGCCTGATCTTTCAGAGTTGGCTTTGTGCTTGCATTTCCTGGTACCCCCTCTTATTTACTATGTGATCTTGGACAGTGCTGGCGAAGTGTTGGAAAGGGACCCCTTGGACACTCTTGCTGGGATTGTAAATTAGAAAACAGTGTGGAGGCTTCTAAAAAAAATAAGAATAGAGCTGCCATGTGATCCAGCAATTCACTCCGGGTATTTATCTGAAGGAAACAAAAAACATCTATACTAATAATATAGATGAAAATGAAAATTGTCCAGGACACCATCACAGTAATGACCAAACAGCAGGCTGTGTGAGACAACAAGGCCACTGGGGGGGTTAGTGAGGGATGATTGAACTACTGAACAGCAGGCTGCATGGGGTGACCAGGCCGGCGGGAGAGGGGGAAGTTGGGAGCAACCAGGCCAGCAGTGGGGGGGATGGGGGAAAGGGACATGGGCAGTTAGGGGTGATCAGGTTGGCAGAGGGGGCAGTTAGGGACCATCAAGCAGGCAGGAAGGTGAGCAGTTAGGATCCAGTGGTCCCAGATTGTGAGAGTGGTGTCTAACTGCCAGGATCAGGCCTAAACTGGCAGTGGGACATTCTCAAGGGGTTCCGGATTGGAGAGGTACAGGCTGGGCTGAGGGGACCCTCTCTCCGTGCATGAATTTCATCCTCTAGTTAATTCAGAGAGTTATATGCAACCCCATGTACATTGCAGCATTGTTTCCAGTAGCCACGCTATGGAAACCACCTAGATGTCCATAAACAGATGAATGAGTAAAGAAGACATGGGGACCCTGGCTGACTTTACTCAGTGTTGGAAGCATTGGCCTGGGGACTGAAGGGTCCCAGGTTTGACTCTGATTCAGGATTAGTACCTGGTTTCAGGCTTGATCCCTGTCCCTGGTCAGTGGAGACAACCAGTCCATGTGTCTCTCTCACGTCAATGTTTCTCTGTGTGTGTGTCTCTCCCCATCCCTTCCGTGCTCTCTAAAAATCAATGGGAAAGTATCCTCTGGTGAGGGTTAACAACAACAATAACAAAAAGGCATGATACATATACATAATGGGATATAACTCAGCATTAAAATATGAAGAAACCTTGCCTTCTGTGACAATGTGAAAAACCTGGAGGGTATTGCGCTAAGTGAATACGTCAGACAGAGGAAGACAAACACTGCATGAACTCACTTAAATGTGGGATCTCAAAAAGTGAAGAAACAGTACAAAACAGAAACAGACCCAGCGATATGGAGAACAAGCTGATGGCTGCCGAGGTGGAAGAGGGAATGAGAAGGAAAAAACGTGAGTGAAGGAATGAGGTATACAAGCACAGATACTTAACCATCTCTGCGTTGATCACTGTGCATGTTGTAGATCAATGAGGCAAAGACCTAGTATTTTTAATTAAACTGCAGAGGGTTTCTGCTCATCCTTAGCATGAAGGGAACGTGGAGAAAAGGCAAATTAAGGAAAAGATGAGAAGGCTGGGCAGCTACATGCAAGCTGACGCTGTAACTGCTGAATAACACAGGCCAAGGTGGTAATTACTTTGCAGCAAATTAGGAACCCAGTAGTCAAACTCAGTATTGGGGAAGCTACACTTCATCTGTTGGTTTTTTTTTTAGAGGGTAAGAAATTCATTCTTACTTTAAATGTTTTTGCAACAGATAAGCATGAATGCCATTGCATATTGTATCTGCTTCTTCAAAATCATTTTAATATATTTACAGAGAAATAGAGCCAACAGTAATGACATTGTTGGTCAAAGCAATGCCAAGAAAATGTGACAAGAATATTAGGAAAATAGCAGACATAATGGAGATTAGTGAATAAGAAAAATCTCCAGGAAAACATTATGCAGTAAAAGAAAGAGCACTGTAGCCAGAAGCGAGAGCACAGGGCGAGAAATGTCACTCTAATCCCTTGCTAATTCTCACAGCCCTGAGCTCTCTGTGGAGCCGGAGATAGGAAGCTCACTGGCCACAGGCATATGAAAACATCACAAGTGAAAAAGGTCACACCAAGTTTCTAGAAAGCTTGGTCTTCATGTTAATAAAATAACAAAAAAAGGAAAGTCTAATCTTTTGCCAGCTCAATAAAAAGGAGATTTACAGACAAATCGTGAATGGTAAGAAAATGCTTTCAAAATCAGAAATAGCATTTTTAAAAGCATGAAACTGAACGTAACAAAATAAAGTAATTTGAGATATAAAGGAACACACAAAACTACACTACTAAAATGGCTTAATATTTTTAACAATAACATATAGTAACAACTGAGAAAATAAAAACAAAGTAAAAGACTATATTTGAACATTTAAATTATGAAAAAAGTACCCTAATGAATGAAATATAACTATATAAAATGTGTAGAGTTTTATTTAAAATGTTTTCTCTAAAACTCTGACTTGTCCAAAATAAGATATTTAATGGATATGTCAATCAAAGTCATAAATTTTGATCATTGAAAAAAATATATGATTATTAAGAAAACTCAAAGTTTCCCTTAATAGCCACCAACTTATCATAGGTCTTAACCATAATTTGCTACTTAGTATTATCACTCTGGGTTTGGATGGACTTAAAAGGTGAGATACTAAAGGATAAAATCTTTGCTAAGAGGAATTCATCCGTTTCTGGCTTTGATCTAAAGGGCAGCAATGTATTTAGTAGATGCAAAGGTACATCGTGGAGAAAGAACCACCATGAGTTATTGTTTCTTTGGTTTCTTTTTAAAACTGTGTTAAAAAAAAAATAGTAACACTATTTAAAAATTTCAATTCAGTCACCTGTGGCTGGAAAATAGCATGCCCTTAGATTGTAAGGCAGCAGCGGCCCTCAAATGGAATGTTTGCAGAAACCACATGACTTATCTGATGGAAGTTAAGTCCCCCGGTCATGCCCTGGACATACTGATCCGGTGATTCAGGTCGAGGACTGGAATGCACATTATTTTTCTAGAAAAAAGAAGGATCATTCCCTTTGAGACAGCAAGGAGGGACGTGGAGAGTGTTATGCTAAGCAAAATACTGGTAAGCCAGTCAGAGAAAGACAAGTCTCACATGATTTCACTTTTATGTGGAATCTAATAAACAACATAAACTAACACTCGAAATAGAACCTAGATGTGGAAGCCTGGAACAGACTGAGGAGTCTCAGAGGGAAGTGGGGAGGAGGGCAGGAAGAGATTAACCAAAGGACGTATATGCATATATGCGTAACCTGCGGACACAGGCAATAGTACAGTGAAGGCCGAGGGAGGGGTAGGTTTGGCATGGAGGGGGTCAGTGCGTGATAAAGCAGGGCCATCTGTAATATTTTCAACAATAAAGATAAATTTTTTTAAAAAAATTCCCCAAATTATAAAAAAAAAATCTATAATTTTGGTAAATTCTCTATGAGGTTAGGTTGCAGTTGCATACTGGCTCTTAATTTAAGAAACAGTATTCTAAGCTCAACAGTAATGTTAAACTGGGGATCAGAGTGTGGGAGTGGGGTGTCCTAGAATCATACAAAATGGACCATCTTGGCCTTACAACAAGGTCAAGCTGAAGCTAGGAAAATTAGATTCCTGCTCCCGGCAAGAAAATGAGCTGGGGTCTAGTCTCAGAATAAAAATAACATACTTTAAAAAAAGTCTTTATTTCCTCTGGTTTCCTCATTAGATATGTTTTTCATGATTCTGTTAGAATTTGGCTATAATTTGTTTTTAGGAATAGATACTAAAATTTGTGACAAAGAAATAAGGATTTCCTTCTCATCAAGGCTGTAACCCAAGAAAGCCAGTGGCCAGTCCTGTTGTTCCCAGAGAACCCGGAGGTCAACCGAGCCCGGAGCTCAGGCTGCGTGCCACCACCCAGCCGGAAGAGCAGAGACGGCGCTGGGTGACAAGTGCGCCTTCACTGTCAGAGGCCGGGAATCTGGGAAGGTGGCAGGTACAACCCCAGCATCCGCCTTCCTCTTAGGCTGGTTAGGAGTGAGCTTGTGCAGGGGCATCAGGGGAGGGAGTGGCAGATGCAGGGGGCTCCTGGTGATTGACAGTGCTGCCATTGGAGTCCCTGTGGGGTGTGGGTGTTGATGAATGTCTTTGTGACTGGTTCTTGGAACCAAATGGTCAGCATCCCGACACCAGTCCGTGGTGCCTGGTGTGCGTCATCCCGGGATTCTGAGACCTCATGGCTCAGCCTCCGCATTCCCGTGGCCACCATGCAAGTTCAGGGCTGGGTTAGAAGTCTCTTTGTTCTTGCCTGATCGACTGAGAAATGCAACACAATCTTAGCCAGGACCTAAGGTTGCATGTGTACTTTGGGTTAATTAATGGCACATTCTCTTAGTAAAAAGAAGAGAAAGGAAAAGAAGATGGAAAACATAAAATTGGTATTTTATTCTGCCCTCTGCCCCTGTCACTGCCACAGTCCTTCGGGGCAGCCCTGAGAAGCCTGTTGGAGCTGCCAGACCCTGTGCTGAGACCACAAGAGCCGGGGTAGCAAGAGTCTTTGTTCCTTTCTCTCAGGATCCCCCCTCTTCCAGTTCTTCTGGGCCTGAAATTCTGGTGCCCTGGGTATACAAGGAACGATTCCCTCCGCTCTTTTTCTCAGGGACTATGGAGAACAAACCAGAGCTAGGAAGGCCAGTAGCCTGGCCAAAGCAACACATTAATGGCCCTTCAAACAGCTCCAGTTAAGAGAACTGTGGGTCACGTTTTAGAACGGCAGTGAGGAGTCGGGGGAAGAAGGCAGGAGAGCATGGGGTTGCCATGCTTCGCCACTTGCATGCTCTCCCTAAGGTGAGGAAGCCCTGCAGCCCATGGACTTCTCCATCCTCGGCATTTCCCGCGGCCTTCCATTTCAGAACGAGGTGGCGAGGTGGCGATCCTCTTGTCATGATTGCCACCGAGGGGGCACTCCTGGAGTTAGCTGAAGGAGCCAGGAATAGTGGGCATTTTTCCATGTAAGGGACAGGTTTTCTACAAAACGAGGAGTTACCTTTTGACTATTAGATGTCTTAATGGGCCTTTGTGATCACGTAGAACAAAAATGAAAGTTCAAATAAGAAAATAAAGACAGTAGAACTAAAAGCTTTAGAGAGAGAGACCAGACCTCCTGGGATCCAGTCACTCCAGGACTGGGAAAGAACACAGTGAATGCCTCTAGCAAACAGATAATTGTAATGTATACTTTCCAAATTTTAGTAAATCTATAAGAAATACTGTTTAAATAACGTCTACTAAGGAATTTAAGTAAAACCCTTGAATTCCATGTATCTCTTCTAATTTAACAGAATTTGTTTATTGCACTCTTAAAAATACAAACCTTCAAATGTTCTCCTTATACAGTATAATTGCAATTGATTTTGTTGCCTTTCAGTAACTGTAGTACTGCATAAGGACACCTGCTTTTAAAAATATATTTTTCATTGATTTCAGAGAGGAAGGGGGAGGGGGAGAGAGATAGACACATCAGTGATGAGAGAATTATTGGTTGGCTGTCTCCTGCATCAAGGCTATAACCTGGACAGCCAGACCAATAATCCAACTGTGACCTCTTGGTTCATAGGTTGACACGCAGCCAAGTGTAGTGGACACTACACCAGCCAGGCAAGACACTTGCTTTCATTGAAATATATCCTTGGAAATGCTCTGATAATGAATGTAGTTTCTTCCCAAGGAGTGAGGATGTAGTTTGAGTTGAGTCCAAAACTTACCAGACATAGATGCATACGTCATGCTTTGGCTTCAGAATAATTTTTAATTCTTCCTGAATTACTGGCTGACATGTCTCACAGCCATTTCTGATGGATTAATTACCCAGTCTAACATTTGATGTTCATACAGATTTTTAAATTAAGTATTATATCTTTTTAATAGGACAGAAATGAGAGCAGTATCATTCCATTTCACTATGCTTGAGCTTATCTCTTTAAAAAAATATATTTTATTGATTTTTTACAGAGAGGAAGGGAGAGGGACAGAGAGCCAGAAACTTCGATGAGAGAGAAACATCGACCAGCTGCCTCTTGCACACCCCCTACTGGGGATGTGCCCACAACCAAGGTACATGCCCTTGACCGGAATCGAACCTGGGACCTTTCAGTCCGCAGACCGACGCTCTATTCACTGAGCCACACTGGTTTCGGCTTGAGCTTATCTTTACTCAACTGCTACAAAAAAAGAAACTGAAAGTTCTTGGCCAGCAAGGATTTTTCAAATAATGTACTATCGTTAATAAGTTTACTAACACTCCCTTTAGTTTCTTTATTGCATAAAAAGAACTTCATTTTTCCAAATGCATATTAAAGATATGTCACATTATTTCATAATATTTCAACTGTGGTATTCAATTTTTATTCAATTAAAACAATTCTACAATAGACTAATTAGTGAACACAATTCTTTTTAGAATAATTTTAGGGTTGGTTGTTTATTTTTTTCTTTATCATCTTTTTTTTACAATTTATGAAATTTAACATTTAATGGGTTTACATTAATCATATGCGCATCACTAATAACAACGTTCTTTGATTTGTGAAGTCTCTACTATTTGGTGGCTAATATCTTGATTGATGAACATTAAAAATAAATGCTAGAATATTTAATTCAATTTTAAAAATAAGACTTTAAACCATTACAATGACTCCATCTGTTTCATAAGCAATGTTATTAAAGAAAACAAATTTTTCATATGATAAAGATTATAAAGATTGTCATCTTTGTACTTATTAGTCACGTGTCAGTTCAGGTTCTCCAAAAAGCAGATACCAAGGCAGGAGCAGACATTGAGAGAAATATTGGGGGAAATGCATATGAAGAGTACAGGGGAGGAGCGGGGCTGGTGTGGCTCGGGTGGTCAGAGCACCATCCGGTCACCAAAGGTCTCAGATTCGGTTCCAGGAAAGGCACACACTCAAGTTGCAGGTTCCATCCCTGATCCCAGTGCTTGTGGAGTAGGCAGCTGATGGATCTCTCTCTCTCTCTCTCTCTCTCTCTCTCTCTCTCTCTCTCTCCCACCCCTTTCTCTAAGCATGTCCTCAGATGAGGATAAAAGAAGAATGACGGGGAGAGGACAGAAGACAGGGAGAGTCTTTGGAGTGCAGCACGGCTCAGACACCTGTGAAAGAGAGAGGAGAGGAGGAGGACCGGGGGAAGGACGACAAAGCAGTTTTAAGACTAATTTGAACAGGCACCTGAGAGACCCTCCAGCTGCAGCCGCTCACCAGAGTGCCCAGTGCACTGTGGGAATGGACTTGCGATGGCACCTGCCCCCATGGTTCTGTTCGCCCCATTCGTGTTTGACCCGGACAGCCTGCAGGAAGCGTGGCCTCCGTGGGCACACAGGGCAGGCCAGGGGGTGATGGATGCAGCGGAGACTGACAGCGGGGCCTCCAGCAGCAGATCTGAGCAGCAATGGCCGTGCTGCTGCATGAATAATTCTGGAATCACCTTGCTTCTAGAACTTTTAAATTAGTGATAAACCATATGTCTCTCAGAAAAGGAACTTTATTTTTATGCAGGGTGCTTTCATTCACTCCTGAGAAAAGACGCTTGCTTATCCTCTGTTCATAGATGTGGTTTTAACTTCAAGTGTCTAATTGATTCCTCTTCAATCATTTTACTGCTTAATTCAACAGTAGAGAATAATTTTCTTTGGATAGGTTTTTTTTAATTCCTCGAACTAATGACCTGCTGCGGCTGATAAATTTATGTTTTTCCAGTATTTTTTAGCTTTTGATATTTTACTGTTCTTTAAGAATTGAGTGACTAATCATTCTGATTAAAATATTTATAAGCGCCAAAACCGGTTTGGCTCAGTGGTAGAGCGTCGGTCTGCGGACTGAAAGGTCCCGGGTTCGATTCCGATCAAGGGCATGTACATTGGTTGCGGGCACATCCCCGGTAGGGGGTGTGCAAGAGGCAGCTGGTCAATGTTTCTCTCTCATCGATGTTTCTGGCTCTCTATCTCTCCCTTCCTCTCAGTAAAATATCAATAAAAATAATTTTAAAAAAATATTTATAAGCATTTCAGGGACCATATTAGAGTTCTCAGACATTACTTTATATCCTAGAAATATAATTTTTATCAAGTATAGTGCTATGTATATATATATATATATATATATATATATATATATATACACACATACATAGCACTGTGTATATATATATATTTTTTTGATTATATATATATACAGTGCTATGTGTGTATATATATATTTCAGTACTTTCAGAGAGGATTTCAGAGAGGAAGGGAGAGATATAGAAACATCAGTTGATGAGAGAAAATCATTGATTGCCTGCCTCCTGCATACCTCCCAATGAAGATGGAGCCCCCAACCAGGCATGTGCCCTGACAAGGAATGGAACTGTGTCTTCTTAGTTCATAGGTCAATTCTCAACTACTGAGCCATGTTGGCTGGGTGGTGATATGTTTATTTATAAAATGTACACTTAATCATGGCAGTTCCATAGCTTAATGAGAAAAAGCAAAAAGTGTTGGCAGAGTAAGTAATTGGTAACTATGGATTTGTGAACAAAGTTGTAAGACTCACCTTTGAATATTCAACTGAATATTGTTAACACTGGTTCTTTATTTGACATTTTGAGATGAGGACTAATGAAATACAAGTACTCTTGCACAGAAATATATACATGCGGGTATATAGTTACCAAGGGGCTTATGTCGGACTACCTTGCAAATACATACAGGGGTGGTTAAAAGTAGGTTTACAGTTGTTTGTATGACAAGTAATACAATAACTTATAAATAAGAATACAAGAATATACCATGTTTTGCATACTCACAACTATAAACCTACTTTTGCCCCCCATCCCGATACATTACTTTTCCTAAGAGGAAATCAGTGAACACAATCCATCTGGGCCAGCAGATTGCTGCCTGTTGGGTTGAGACTTATCACTGGCACTAGGCCTTAAGTTATTCAGCTCTGGAGGATCTACATCAATGAGAAACTGCTATCATGCGAGGACCTAGATTTCACTTGAGATGGAGGAGTGGAAGAATAGTAGAGGACACTGTGGATGATGTTCAGGAGCCAGTTCTAGAAAAACAGAGATGCCACAGGGGCCATGGGGACACAGCAGGACAGAAAGGTGTAGAATGGGATCTGGAGTCTCACAAATAAGACTCAGACGGTCCTTTTAAGGATCAAAAACTGGGAGAACAAATGAAGGGGGAGTTTTCCATTGGAAAGTGAGTACACAGGAGGGATTTTCATTTATTCATTAACACCTTAGTGTTGCATCTCTTCACAGATTAGAGTAAGCATCCGAGAGAGAATGTGAAACAAAAGCTACCCATGATTGCTCTCACTCTTGTGGTGCAGCGGTTAGAAGTATGAACTGAATTGACATTGAGATGATCAGTGGTACTGCTTATGGAGAAAGCACTGTATGATATGCAATAAGCTAGCACTTTCTATATATTATCTCATTTATTGTCAACATGCATTGAATCATACATTTTAAGTTATAAATTTTATTATAAATTATACCTTAGTGTACTTGAGTTTTAAAAACAAAATAGCCTCCATGTGCACTAAGTTGGATACAACTCTTTTACCAAATCGGTTAGTGTATATTCGTTTTTTTTTTAATTTGATTAAATCTTATGTTGGGGAAAAGAACACATGAGTTCATTCATTTGAAGGAGCAGTGACAACATGCATAAACCTTGATCTAGTTAAAAAGAATGGTGAAAGCAAGAACTTATATTGCACATCTGGGAAGAACAGGTACCGAAAAGGGTCTGACTCCGATAAATTCTCTGTACTCTTCCCTTTGCCTGAAGCTTCCTCTGCCATTCTGAGTCAGAAGCACTGATTTTGATTCTATTTCCTCTACACTTATTTGCATATGTTTGTTCATCTTACTCTGCATTAAAGTAAATCAGACTAATTACTATAAACATACATGAGAAGCAATATTTGGACACTGATGATCATCTTAAGATGTGACTATATGAGGTGATTGGAATTTCATTGAAATTAAAAGTAGAAGACCCTGAAAAAGAAAACGTGCATGAATAAAGTTGATTCTTTAATATTATGTTAACTTGGTTGTTATAATAGCAGTGAAGGGACATAATTCTACCACATAATGAATGATTCAGACCATTTAATTTTCAGTGGGATAAAAAGAGAGAGATAATATTTGGTACACAGATAGTTTAAAAAGTATTTACTTGTATATCACCATGCTGTTAAATAATTACCATTAAAATGTCATCATTATCTAAATGATAGTATTACAAAAGTAAATAATTTATCTCAACATATAAGATTGAAATATCTTATTTTAAGAAAACTAATATTTAAAGAATTTCAGGGATATACATTTACATGAAGTGATGAAGAAAGTAAATACATATTTACTGAATTTACTTGATACTTTAAGCACTTACAAGATATTTTACATCTGCTTTTCAAAGAAAAAAGAAAAATACTTAAGTTAAAAATGTCAGACAAATTAAGCATTATACATACAAATAAGCATTAGTTTTAAGAGCCTATATATATACATATATATATATATATATGTATATATATAGAGAGAGAGAGAGAGAGAGAGAGAGAGAGAGAGAGAGAGTCTTATTCACAGATTTTTGTATTTTCAAATTCACCTACTCACTAATATCTATTTGTAACCCCAAATCCACACCCATGCGCACAGAGTGGTGAGAACTGTGAGTTTCCTGACGTGCAAATTTCCAGTTGAGGCCAAACAAGGCCAGGGGATGGCCTGATGGTTTCAGTCTCATAGTCCGCTTAGTGCCCCATTTCTGTTCATGTCTGTGGTCTTTGGCTGGTGATTCCACTGTTTACAGTGCCGTACTGCGGTGCCGTTCTCCAGTGCTCCGAGGCCTAAGAAGTCTGTGGTATACATTGTGGAGAAGTATGGGTGTTTGATAGCCTTCCTTTGGACATGAGTTGTAATGTTGTTAGCTCTGAATTCAGTGTTGATGAATCAAAAAAAATGGTATATTCAGAAAAAGGAAGAGGAAATTTAACAAACTGCGGTGAGACTCCTCCAGGAAGTGTTAAGGAATATCTATAATGCATTATAAAGCTGCTAGAGGCCCGATACATGAATTTTCATGCAAGGGGCTCAGCCCTCACAGCCCTGGCTTCATCTGGCAGGTTGTCAGGAAGGATGTCCCGAAGATCATTCAGCTGTCTGGTCTAATTAGCATATGATTCTTTGATTATTATAGACTAGAGGCCTGGTACACAAAATTTGTGCATGGGGGTGGGGGATGGTCCCTCAGCCCAGCCTGCATCCTCTCCAATCTGGGACTCCTCGAGGGATGTCCAACCCCATTTAGGCCCGATCCATGACTGCTGGCTCCCAACTGCTCCCAACTGCCTGCCTGCCTTCTAGATTGTCCCTAACTACTTCTGCCTGTCAGCTTGATCACCTTCTAACCACTCCCCTGCCAGCCTGATGGATACTTAACTGCTCCCTGCCAGCCTGATTGCCCCTTATTGCCCTCCCCTGCAGGCCTGGTCCCTCCCAACTGCCCTCCTCTGCTAGCCATCTTGTGGCATCCACCTTGTGTCCACATGGAGGCAGCCATCTTGTGTGATGGTCAATTTGCATATTACTCTTTTATTAAGTAGGATGGCAAATATGGGGGTAAAATGGCTAAATTTGTAGGTTCATGAAATGATGACTGATTTTTAAAAGCCATAGTGGACAGTATTGTCATGAGGTTGGAAGCCAAATAAATGTACAGTCACATGACCCTGGTTCAGGAAATGTTAAACCCACTCAGCTAGTGCTGGCTAGTTCGCACATTGCCAAAGGAGATCTGGCATGAAACTGTTAACCCTAAAAGCAAGGTAGAGTGCACAGATCCGGAGCCTAGGAGATAATCTTTCCAAATACCTACTGAGTGTTATATAAGAAAGGGTTTTTATATACGAGAGCAGGTGTTTAACACTGATGAGCCTGGCTTGTTTTTCAAGGCATCGGGCAGACAAACTTAATTAATGCAAGTGACTTCCAAAGTCCCTGGCTTTAAATTATTCAAAGGCCATGCAATTAACTACATGCCAGAAATATATATTTAATATGGTGTCTTTAAACAAAAACACCTGCAATACAAAATGCTGTGACCTGAGACTCTTGGGAATCTAGCTCTTTTTCTGCCAGGAGCACGAGTTCCAATTCAGTGTTCCCAGCGCAGTTATAGACCATAGCTAGTGGGGCTGAGGAGAACTGAAGATAACACACATGTGTGTAAGCATATGTACACATACATACACGCTTTGGAATGTTTCAGTAGATAGGGGGGAAAAACTGATAATGATTGAGCGAATGAACACTTTAAGTAGAAAAGTCTATAAAATAATGGGATTAGATTGTGGCAGCCAGCCAGGCCCTATTTTCTCTCTCTATGTACAGAGGGATACAGACATGTCACTGGAAGCCTCTGGAAGTTTTCTAATTCCTCCATTAAAGAAAATCATGCCTACTAACTATGAGTGAGCAAAGGAGGCTTAGAGGCATGAGGGGAGAGGAGCAGAGGAGAAGGAGCTGAGTGATAGGTGACTCCCAGGGGGTGGGGCGTAGGGTGGCCTGGAAGGGCCAAAGTTCCTTTGAGGTTTGTCATCATGTATTTTAAGGGAGCCCAGTCAGCATTTCCGTGGCTTTTCTCCATCCACTGTCAGATTCTCGGGTGCGGGCTAGGGATATTGGCGGAGCTGCATTGAACCACGTGAAAGTTTTGCTAGAAGGAAGATAGTTAATGCTACCACTTAACTCTATTTTTAGAATTTTGGAATTGGAAGGAACTTTAGAAGTTTGTTTTTTATTACCTTTGGGAGAAGAAAAGATTTCAGAACACGTATTTTAAAGCTGAGTGAACGTGTTTCCCTGTGCCAGAGGCAGCTATTTTTAGACATAGCAAATTACTTTCCCAAAGACAGTAAATCGAAAACAATAACATGTTTACTTCAGAACAGTTTAAAGATGAAAATAAGGCAGAGGAGGAAAATATGAGAGCACCTAATAGAGGACCAGGCACACGGTGACATTCAAGACATGCTGCTTTTTTTTTTTTTTCTGCCTTTGTCTGCATTTACAAATTCCAGACTGGGGATGTTTAGAAACATTTTTAGTCTCAAAGTCTTTACAGCTTTTTTTCCTCTGCTTCTGCTGACTGTTTTGAATTTCTTCAGTGGCCTAGGAAAAAGAGAAACAGTGTGGTTGTCTGAGTTGTCTTAATGAGACAAGATTTGACTTTCCTTGAGCTCAGGGGGGGGGGGGGGGTAGTCCCTACTGATTCGTCCTTTTGCGCTTTGCTCCTAGCATTCTTCTGGAGCGGTGTTTTCACCAGGCTGCGGGCTTTCTCTACAACCAGTCCGCACTGACAGCGGCTTCCTCAGGAAGAGGGCACACTCTTCAGAGAGCGTTTCTTGGCACTTGGGTTCCCTCTAGAATGAATGTTGTAGCAGAGGGCATTGGCGCCTCTAACGCAGGGGTGGGCAAACTTTTTGACTCGAGGGCCACAATGGGTTCTTAAACTGGACCGGAGGGCCGGAACAAAAGCATGGATGGAGTGTTTGTGTTAACTAATAAAAATTCAAAGTAAACATCATTACATGTTTAGCCATCTTGCGATGGCCATCTTGTGTCCACATGGGGGCAGCCATCTTGTGTGATGGTCAATTTGCATTATTTACCATCCTATTTAATAAAAGAGTAATAAGTATGGTCTCTTGGGTTTATTTTTAATTCAATAGTTTTACTCACCAGATCTTACCCACGGCCCAGCCCTGCATCTAACCCATATCCTCTGGAAACCATCCATTCCTTAGAAGCATCAACGTGGTCCCCCATGCAGGCTCAGTCCTATGGGTCCAACATTCAAACTTCAGGCTTGTGGTTTACACTTGCTCCCCTCCAATACCTCTCTCAGTGGTCGGCAAAGTCATTAGTCCACACAGCCAAATATCAACAGCACAACGATTGAAATTTCTTGAGAGCCAAATTTTTTAAACTTAAACTTCTTCTAACGCCTCTTCTTCAAAATAGACTCTCCCGGGCCGTGGTATTTCATGGAAGAGCCACACCCAAGGGGCCAAAGAGCCACATGTGGCTCACCAGCCACGGTGTGCCGACCACGGCCCTAAATATAAGAATAAGGCAAGCACCTGCCCTGTTGGTTCTTCCCTGGTCCTGGACCCCAGTCTGTGAACACACCCCTTGGGAGAAAGGTGGCCATACAATGGCACAGGATAAAGGTCAAAAGCAGGGGTGTATTTATTCGAAAGTATGGCTTTGGTTACTGAAACATCTGTGATTCTGTGTGGCTAACATCTCTGGACAGTGTATGTTATTTATGGACACAATAGCAACTTGACTGCTCCATTGTCTTTCTATCAGGCATTCCTGTTACCTGATGTCGTGCGTCCATATGCTCATTCTCTGGGTTGATGTTTGTGTGGTTGGGTGGGTCTTCCAACGTTAGAGAGGAGGGTGAGTCACCTCCTCTCTCAGACACCTATGGCCTCGGTCTGCTGCTCCTCGGCCTGGCACGGCATTTCTCTGCAGCGAGTCACCAAAGGAGAGGCTGGGGGCAGGGGCCTCCACCCCGCTGCTGCCCACTGAGCTCAGAGCTGAAGCTCCACTGCCCCCCAAGGCCGGGGAAACACTGGGGTGAGGTTTTCAAATCCTCCCTTCCCTGTTGATTAAAGTTTCACGTTTTGATTTGTCTCAGGGAAAGAAAAGGGGTGAGCTGAGTTCATTTCCTTCTATTATCAAAAGCTTCCTGCAGCTAGGAATGGGTGTAAGGGGGGGGTGTATCAGAAATGACTACGGTTGAAATGCCGGTGCATTCTGGGTAGAGAGGACCTGGAGAAAGCACGTGGTGTGGGATAACAAGTACCTGGCATCAGCTTCACTCTTCCAAAAGTCCCAGCGGGAAGCACAGTCATCCCTGGTCTTCCAGTTCCTCCCTGAAAATAAGCCAATTATTCACCTACAAAGAGTGAATAAATCTGCAGTTCATTTTCAGATACGGAGCACCCAGTTCCTGTCCTCACATGGTATTGGTATTCAGATATTCCTGTCTTTTAAATGCCCCTTTAGTATTTCTTAATGAAAATTGTTCTCCTTCTCCAAGATGGAGCAGATGCCTCACATGCTAACGGGTCCTTCTGCGCGGGAGAGCCTCGGCAGCCAGCCATAGCTGTGAGTCCACAGGTGATGGCATGATGGTCTAAGGAGCTTTTACAGTTTGTTTTCCTTTGTCTAAAAAGTGGTAGTCCAATCCAGTCTTTAGATTCAAGTTCTCTGATCTTGCTTTGCACACACCACACCCCGTGTGGAGAGAGCTCAGTGATTGCTTCCAGGGAACAGTGGTGAAGGCGGGAGGCTGACCGTTGTCCCGGCCTCCCACTACACTCCCCGGCTGCGTGTGGCACTGCAGGGCATGGGTTTCATCTCGCCTGCATGTCCCATCTCCACCTACAGAGAAATGGCGTCCAAATGCTCAGAGCCAAGAACCACCTTCAGAGAAGCTGGGAAAATGGGCAGCTGAAAAAAAAATGTAAGAAGGTTACTTTTGGAACCAGCAGCGTCTCCACATAGCGTCACCCTACCTCACCCTCAGCTCAGTGAAGCCCTTCGGAGGAGCTAACAGGGAAAGCCAGCCAGCTGCACAGCTCACCATCAAGACCCAAAACAAAGGCTCTCCCTGTGGTCCTCCCAACACACCTCCGCTTAGTGTCAGAGACCTCTTTGGATGTTCACAGGTGCCATTGAAATCAGGACTTCAGAGCAGGACCAGCAAAAGCTGATAAGACTTATCATGCAGTCACTCTTTCAGCCAGGTAAACCAGTGCTCCGGGGCTCTGTCTTCCCTGGGAGATGCTCTAGGTTCACTTAGGCCACTTACACCTCCAGTCAAGCTGTAGAGAGAGATTAATGTGGAAAGATGACACAGAGAGAACTGGCATCAGACAGAAAAGCACAGCACCCAACACGGGGAAGGACCTTATTGCCAACAAACTGTGGCAAATGAGTTTTCTAATCCCCCCTGAGCACCTCCCAGGAGGAAAGGCGCTGAAATGGCAAAGGATCTTCGTTGGGACCAAGGAGAAGGGCAGCCGCAGTATGGAATTGTGATATAGTGCACGGACTCCTTCCCTGCAGAGTCTAAAGTGTTTCCGCAGAGATTGCCTCTGGTTCGGGCTCCGCATCCTAATGAAGAAGAAGCAATTATCCCTCGATTACAGATGAAGAAGCCGAAGCCCGGGGTGGGTAATGACTTCCCTGCTATCCAGAGGCTTTTACGGAGTCTCGGGACCAGCATCCACGAACCGCAGTTCTTACCGTAATGCCTTTGGTCATTAGATGGCAATGTTTCCCGACCTTGGTCCTGACACAGTCCCTGAGTGTATTGTTAATGTGCCCAGTAGCACCTTCCCTGAGGACCCCACGGGCAGCCCACGCTGTCGTTTGGCATTTTGGTACAAAAGTCAGAAGAGCAGTATTTTCCTGTTTTTTAAAAGCTGAATCTTCCCATCTCAAAGTAGGTCAACAAAAGTATGTAATTTGCCAACATATGAAGCATTTCAAATCGCCCACGGTGGACTTGAACTCTGAATTCTGAAAGAACTTTTTCTACATTGGCCTAGTTCAGTGTTATTTTCCCAAATGGTTACAAGGCCCATAGTCTAAAATTGGGTTGATATGGTGCCAGGACAGAAGGGTCTACAGCAAACATAAAACAAACTTCCTTTCATCTGAATGTTCAGGCACCAAGTAGCTTAGAGCTGTAGTTATTTTGCATGTATTACATCATATTTGGGATGAGCACAGTCTGGTCCAGATGGATCATATTAATAAAATACAGAGATTTGTCAGATCTCAGGACCAAAGGACCTTAGAGGTAAAGAATGTCAATGCTACTCCTAAGACTGATCCTGTAATATAATCATCCAGAAGATTTAAAAAATAATAATTATATTGATTTCAGAGAGGAAGGAAGAGAGAGAGATAGAAACGTTAATTATGGTAGAGAATCATTGATAGGCTGCCTCCTGCACACCCCACATAGGAGATCAGCCCACAACCCAGGCCTGTGACCTGACCAGAAATTGAGACACGACCACCTGGTTCATAGGTCAACATTCAACCACTGACCCGTTCTAGCTGGGCCCGGAGATTTTTTTAAACATATTTCCAGGACCTCATCCTACACAAATGGAATTTAGTTTGGAGTAGAGAGATGATATCAGAATTTCTGTTGTAAGTTTTCCAGGTGATTTAATATCCAGGCAGGTTTGAAAGACAAGTATTTATATGAACTCTGGCAAATTGAGAGAGAAGAGGAACCATCATTTTCTGGGAAAAATCCCAGTATCCTAGGCACTAGGAAAGAATAAATTGGCTCTCCAGCAACTACCTCTTCTGAAGGGAGGACCCACAGAGGTCTCAGACCATCAGAGTTCAGAGGTGCATCCTCAATCCCAGAGTCCTAGCATGGAAAACTGAAATTTTCACTTTATGTGGGGTAGCTAGCTCTATGATAAAATATGTCTACTTTTGTTTTTTCACAACATTACAGACCAATATAACATTATTCAAATACGTTTATTGAAAAGAAGCCAAAAGGACATGTAGAGTATGCAGTTTCAACATCATCATATAGCCCTGGATACTGAAAAAGTTCCTGATTCAGTATGAACTGATGACTAACTTAAATTATATTAATTGATGAATAACTTAAATTATATTCATTCAGGGTGGGGCAAAAATAAATATACAGTTGTTCATATGGGAAATAATAAAATAATCCTATCTAATAAAGAGGAAATATGCTAATTGACCCTCACACCATTGCAAAGATGGCGGCAGCCACAGCCAATAAGGAAAGGATATGCTAATTGACTGCCCCACTCTCAAAGATGGCAGCACCAACAGCCACAAGATGGTGATGTCCAGTCCCCTCAGTGGGCCTAGTTGCTCTGCACGCCTGCCTCCAGAATCCCCCAGTCCCATTCAGCCCCCCAGCTTCCCAGGGCTGGCCTGAGGCAGAGGCAAGCCTCAGATGGCGGCTGCCCAGCTGCCCAGGGACACCCAAGGGTCTGATAGCCGGGGCTGGCCAAGGCTTGCGCTGCCAGCTGTGGCAGCAGCAGAGGTGTGATGGGTTGTCACTTTCCCCTGATCACCAGTTTGTCTCACCTCACCCCACCCCCCGAGGGCTTCTGGACTGTGAGAGGGGCAGGCCAGGCTGAGGGACCCCCCTCCAGTGCGTGAATTTCCATGCACCAGGCCTCTGGTAAATAACAATACAAGAATAAACTGTTTGGGGTAATCACAACAATGAATCTACTTTGCCCCACCCTGTGATATACAGAAATATTTGTAGGTGAGTGAAGATACAGGCACCTGTATTCTTGTTCTGGCAGCTGAGAGGTCCTAGAAGCAGAAATATCCAAGGTTAATGAGCACTCCTAACACCAAACTTTTGTAGAGCCAGCAAATTCTAAAAACAAACAAAATAAAATAAAACTGCAGTAGAAATATGTCAGAGACACAAAAAGCCAAATGAAAGAGCTTCTGTGTCCTAAGTCAGAATGATTTGAGCAACAAAATCCATAAAATGGTATTAAACCGAAAATACAAAAAAAAAAAAAATCGCGAGTCCATGAGTAATAAATAAATAATGGGCAGATAAGTAAATAAAGGAAAAGAGACAAATGCCCAATACTTGAAGTAGATGCTCTGCTTCTGAGGAGGAGGGTAGGGCAGAGCCCCCCTCCTTAGGGGTGGGCTGTGCGTAGTGACTCTCTATTATAAAGAATACGGTATAGACAGGAGGGGGCGGGGAGGTTGCAGGGAGTAAACTGACAAGCACTACCCCTGTGGTGGTGTGAGGAATAAGAAGTTATATTAATAGGTGCCCTGGACATAATGTGAGGAAAATGGCCGCGTGCCTCCGTGGTCTTGCTCCCAGAAACCTACCACCCCAGTCTAATCTTAAGAAGATATCACACAAATCCCAACTGAAGGAGGCTCTACAAAAGACCTGACAAAATGCCCTGCCCAGCGATCAAGGTCATCATGAACAATCCAAGTCTGAAACACTGTTAGAACCAACAGGAATGTGAGGGGACTTGGCCAGTAAATGTAATAGGAACCCAGGATGGAATCCTGGGACGCAAAAGGGGACATTAGGTAATGACTAAGGAAATCTGTGTCCAGTGTAAATGCTCTCCAAGGATGTAAGAGCTCATTGTTCCTTAGTGGTGACACAGTGCCATCCTAAGGATAGGCTCACATTAGGAGAAGCCGAGCATGGGACAGATGAGAACTCCTGTACTGTTTTAAGGGATCCTGTCAATCTAAAACAGTTCTAAAGTAAAAAGTGTATTTACAAAGCAATTCCTCTTCCCTTAGGAAAGACAGATTATGGCCGAAACCGGTTTGGCTCTGTGGATAGAGCATCGGCCTGCGGACTGAAGGGTCCTGGGTTCCATTCTGGTCAAGGGCATGTATCTTGGATGCGGGCACATCCCCAGTAGGGGGTGTGCAAGAGGCAGCTGATCCATGATTTTCTCTTTTATTGATGTTTCTAACTCTATCCTTCTCTCTTCCTCTCTGAAAAAAAAAAACACAATAAAATATTTTTTTTAAAAAAAAGAAAAAGACAGATTATGAACCTGCCCACTGTTCTTGCACACCTTTGTTCGTGATTCCTCACTCTCATAGAAAGTAAAGATCACCGTGGTTGCTTGGGAGTTGCCTTGATATTATCAACAATTTGAAAACCCAACCATGGAGAAATTTCTGTGCATTAAACCCAGAGCCGGCCATTACGAATATCACCTGTGCCGGAACGGGTTCACATTACTGGGATGAGTTCCATGTTCTATGGAGCAGAATTCGGGGTTTCAAGATAGAGAATCTCCACGCACGGTTCTCCCACAGTAATGAAGCCAGTGTTATTTCACGGTGCCTGGTCCTGCCGAGCTATTTTTTCTCTCGGATATTTTCATAGATTTTTTTTTTCCTCACGGTGGCTGCTGTTCAAACTTACATAATAGAATTGTCACACTTTATAAGCTGTGTTGAATATTCTAATCTCTCTCATTTGAAGAGGTCCTCTATTTCATGCCCAACTAGCTTTGAGGTCCTCCCGAGGTAATCGAGCAGTCGTTGGCACCTGGCATGTGACAGCGGCGGCTGCGTGGAGACTCCATAAATTCAATCTCCGTGTAACAGCCGCGGGAAGCAGAACCTTCCCGCTTACGTCCCTGGCAGGCTGGTCCGGGAGACTGCCCAGGCTGACCCTGATAAACCAGATTTTGGGGGGGGGTCTTCTGTTATTGATTGCATCATCCCATGTGACTCAGATGTCAATTGCAACAACTGATTTCTCCAGAGCAAGGGCAGCGGCTGGCTTTTCAGCCCACATTTTTTATTGTGTTGATGCTGTTTTAGTGGTCCAGCTACCTCCGTGGTTTGTAATCACAACCCCTGCAGCCTTAGGGAGACCATCGTCCGGATCCCATGGGACAAGATGGTCCGCTCTGAGAACCCATCCACACCGCTATTCCTGCTGCCCATCAGGTGGCTGGGCGGCTGATGCCCATTCTTAACCAGTCACAACTTGGAATTCCGTCTGACTGGGAGAGATTGCCACTTATCTACGGAGGAGGCCGTGTCCGACACAGGTGATGCTTCTTAACTCAGCCTGACGGGTCTTCCCAGGTCCTCCTGAGAAGAAGCAGTAACAGACTCAGCCTCACTGTTACCATGAACATCATCGATACATCTCACCCTGACGCCTGCCGCCTTCCTCCAGAGCGCTTCAGGTAGATATATATGTACCTTTGGAAAACTGTATCTCTCCTTTATCAGAGCCATCCATCTTCTCTTATCAGTATCAAAGCACAGCAACGGGAAAGAAAACAGTCCTCACGCTCACCTCTTCCATTTCACGACGGGAGAGGCGATCCAGCATCACCAAGGAACCCGGCAAACAACAAGCAAAAGCAACTTCAAGTTGTCTGGGAAATAAATGGAAAGAAACAGAGCAAATACACATAGATGCATGTATATGTGGATACACCAATGTGTATGCTCATAGCTAATACAGATGAACATGTGCATGCAAGCTCCTGAGCCACTGAGAATTCACATAAAGCAAGCACTTAATTTTCTGTGTTTTTTTTAAATTTTATTTTCAACACGTCCATTTAAACTTAATGATGAGGATGCATTTTAAATAAAAGGATGACTAGAAGAAAAATTCCTAACTGCAAAAAATAAAAAATGAGGTTAACTCCTCACTTAAAAAAAAAAATAAAGTGGTTTTACTCTGAAAGCAGCAGAATTCCTAATCAACATTTTCCAATATTTTTTTATTCCTGCCTGGCCAGTGTTGCTTAGTGGTTGACCATCAACCTATGAACAGAAGGTCACGGTTCAAATCTCAGTCAGGGCACACATCCCAAATAGGGAGCATGCAGGAGGCAGCCAATCAATGATACTCTTTCATCAATGTTTTTATTTCTCTCCATTTCTCTCTGAAATAAAAAGATATTTAAAGATATATATTTTATTCCTTTATTAAACTCAGTGCTCATCCCATCACTATCACAAATCATGTGGGTAAAACGCAGCTCTCCTCCACACTTACTTGGGACTCCGTTTGTATAGATCACCTACTTTTGTTCATTTAAATAATTGATAGGATATCTAATCTACATGAAGCAGAGCAACAATCTCAAATTAGACTTCATTTTTAATAAATTCTATTTATGTGCTAAGAGTCACCTCACTAACACTAATAAAAGCTAAAATATTTATGTTTGTCAATGACTTAAACAGTGATTAGTTCATATTTATCTGAACGCGGGACAATTATTTTTGTGTCTGTCAGCATTCTTTAGCATTAAGTGAAAACATGCAATTTTTAGTTAAAAGTATTTTCAAGGTTCTTTTTTTTAAAAATCTACTTGTTGTATGTATCTCATGACAAAATAAATAGCACACGTTTTCATATAAGACAACATAGTTTAAAAATCAAGCCTAGCTCATGCTTCTGTGACACCTAGAACAAATTGTTGATCTTGTTGAACTCAGTTTATTTGTTATGTAAAAGCATAGTATTATTCTTTATTTTATTTTAAGAGAGAGAAAGGGTGAGGGTAGGAGACAGAGAGAGAGAGAGAGAGAGAGAGAGAGAGAGTCTTGTTCCACTTATTTATGTATGCATTCATTGGTTGGTTCTTGTATGTGCCCTGGCCAAGCCTTGAACCAGAGACCTTGTTGTATCAAGATGATGCTCTAACCAACTGAGCTACCTCGCCAGGGCAAGAATCATCCTCTAAATAACCACTTTATTTGAAGCATTCAGTAACAAATACAAGTCAAATAAAAAAAAATAAGTGCCTAACCTCTGGGGAAAAACAAAATTAGATACTAAATATTTTTCTTCCTCATCACTTTCTACTGGAAAATGTTAGAAAACTGCCATTGCTTCCTTTTTTTTTTTTAACACACATTGATTGCCATGACTATGCTCAAGCACTGAGCTAGGCATTGCTTGAGTGGAAGACAAAAGAGATACAAATTCTACTTTAATGAATTTTGCGTTGGATTCTTATCTGTGTGGTATTGAGCACATGTATAAATGTTCTTTTGCTACTATTTCTTCATTTCTTTTTTAAAAATATTTTATTGATTTTTTTATAAAGAGGAAGGGAGATGTTTATATGCATTCAAAAGAAAGAAACATTTACAGATACTGTGATAGCGAAGTGAGATGACATATTTGGTATTTTCCCAAAAATTTCAGGTAAGATAGGGAGATGGTTTATAAAATAAAAATGCTTTCCACATAGTTGGGTTTATGTGCCGGAAACTTTATGAGAAGACTCTGATCCATAAGCATCAATAATGTCCGGGTTGGGTCTACTCTGTGTTTCTTTATGTCTTCCCTGAACATCACAGAAAAAAAAAAATCTCAGCATGCTTGAATCCCAGAGAGAGGGAAATGAACCATTGTAAGTAACTGGAGCGTCTGTCTTCTTAACCAGACCTGCCCTCCGAGGAAATGCTCTTACCCGAGTGTTAAATTGCTGTGATGGTCAGGAGGGACGAACCTACCTGCGGAAAGAGGGACACCAATTCCAGAGTGCACTCGCTGTCCAGTCCCACCAGAGGGGGGGGGGGCAGGAGGAAGTGAGAAGCATTGGGGAAGTCCACAGCCCCAAGCATGGGCTCCGGAGACTGAGTCTCCACCTCCAATGTGCCCTCTCCTACACTGTGCCTCCAGCCATGTTTGAAAGGCTCATTGACTGAGGCTCCTTGGACCCAGCATGGAATGTCCATGGTACACGACACATTGCCATGCAAAAAGGCTACAAACCCAGTTTGCAAATCCCGAACAAGCATCAGAATGGCAGCAATGATACCAGGGCCCGGAGGGAGGAGTTGGGACTATTTTGTTGTTATAAGGTATTTGCACTGCCTCTGAAGCAACATAGAGTTGCTTAAAATTGGATGTTAACTAGCTATATATTGCAAACTCTAGTCCAACCACCAAACGATGTGGGTTTGGGATTTGTTTTGTTTTGTTTTGTTGTGTTTGTTTGTTTTTAATATATTTTATTGATATTTTACAGAGAGGAAGGGAGAGAGATAGAGAGCTAGAAACGTGGATGACAGAGAAACATCAACCAGCTGCCTCCTGCACACCCCCCACCGGGGATGTGCCCGCAACCAAGGTACATGCCCTTGACCAGAACCAAACCCGGGACCTTTCAGTCCACAGACCAATGTTCTACCACTGAGCCAAACCGGTTTCGGCTGCTTTTTTTTTTTTTTTTTTTTTTTTTTTTTTTTTTTTTTTTAGGGGGAAGTATAATTGATATGCTGAGAAAGAAGAGAAAATGAAATCATATAAAATGCTTAATTCAAACCACAAAAAGCAAAAAAAGTATGGAAGACAGAAACAGGAACAAAGAACAAGGGCAACAAGTAGAGAACAGTGATAAATATGGTAGATATTAATTCAACTACATCAACAATCACCTTACATGACAATGGTTAACTACACCAAGGAAAAGGTAGGGATTGTCAGAGTGGATCGGGAGCCAGGGCCCCAGGACCTTCTCCAAGTGCCCTGCTTTACGTAAAAGACACGTGTAGGTTAAGAAGAAAGGACTGGAGGAAGGCATGCCGTATTACACTAATTACATTAATGTCAGACAGAGCAGCCTGCAGAGCAAAGAAAGTTACCGGGAATACAGCGGGGGAAGTTATTAGGAACATTATAAAATGACAAAAGAGCCAACATTCTAAAACAACATAACACTCTTTAATGCCAGTGCACCTAACAGCAGAGTGTGAACATACACGAGGCAAAACCTGATGCCAGAGCTACAAGAACAAACAGATTCATGCACTAGTCCAGTTGAAGAATTTAAAACTTCTATCAGAAGTGGATAGTTCCAACAGGGAGAAAATTAGTAGGGACAGAGTAGAACTCAACATCACCATCAATTAACTACTAAAATTAACACTGATAAATGAAATCTATAAAGGCCAGGTGAAAAGATATTCTTACCTAACCCTATCTATTACATTCCAGGAACTAATCATCTGAACTGGAACCTGTATGGGTCTGAAAGAAACGAATCAGAAAAGTTATGGATAACTAAAGAGCCAAAAATACACAGCGTGATCCAGCTGCTGAATTAATCAAATTCTGGATTCATCTAAATCGCACTGTCCGAAGCCAGTCTGCATTGATCGGGAACAGACTGGGTCAGCGGGCGGGGTCAGCAGGGTTGGTGGTTTCAGGCAAAGTAACGGGTTTAGCAGGGTTGGCTCAGGCTCAGATAGAAAACTCCCCTCCCCCTTCTCCTAGAACAGGTGAGATGCAATTCCTCAAGAACATTTTCCACCTTTCAAAGACGTTTACCATATATTCTAGCCTCAGATACTCAATTGCCATAAATAGGGTAGTTGTTATTTTCAGTATTTTTTCGCAAACTTTTGGAAATAATAACCGGGCTGGTACGCCCGGCGCTGGTTAGTGTCCTTCGGTAAAACTCACTTAGCCTCAGCCTCCTCTCCTGGACCCTTACATTGGATTAACTGTAGCTACCATGGTGTGATTGATATGAGGACTCAAAAAAAAAAATGCATCACTTTAGGGAACCAGCTTAATTTCCCTGGACAGCATGGGTGAAACCATGCTTAGATCACTAGTTAAGTATACAATTTTACCAATATGTTCCCAAAAATTCTAGTTTAGCACTTCTTAGCTGGGACTCAGGAATCTGTATTTTAACAACTCCACCAGGTGATTCTCATCACGAGGAAAGTTTGGGAAACACTGTCCCTAAGTCTAAGAGATGCAGGCAGTGCTCTGGAGGGACCCCAGGACTACATTGGGCCTGTCTGGCTGGCCCGGAATCGCTCCAGATAACCTCACTAGTGAAGGTCAGGTGATGGGCTAACCTCATTCCACCCGCTACCTCTTCTGCCTCAGCCCGCAGCCTACCATAGTCAAGGTTCTACGTGTTGGAACACGGACGTCGCTGAGGGCTGCATCCACAGCAGCCACTCCTCTGAGGTAGACCCGGTTATTCTTACTGGTCAGGAAGCTGCATGTTCATGTTCTGTTTTAGGACCAGGTACTCTGTGCGTATTTAGGTCCTCCATATGCTTCTCACTCAGAGCCGGGCCCACAGCAAGATTCCGAGGACCGTGCATCACAAAGGCTCTCTGGTGTATGCTGCTTAAAATGTTAAAACACAAGAGCGCGGAGTCCCACTTTGGCTGAACAAAAGCCTACATTTTATTGTCACGTGATAATAGCATTTATGCTAATTCACCCGCCATTCTTTGAAGAAAACTAAAATGCCAGATTATTTATTCCATTCGTTTTGAAGGAGACCATATCCTTTCTAGGCAAGTCTGGAGTCTGTTGTAACTTGTCGTCATAATGTCTTCCGGTAGGAAGGGCATGCAAGCTGAAGTTAAGCAGGTGTATGTCTGAAACAAATCTACCCATTCCCAGAAGGGCAGCTGTGGGGAAGTTAGGCTCAGCAACCTCGTGCTATGGAGATAATTCCTTCTCGGTAGCAGTTTCCTGGCAGATGAGACATTCTGTATACAAAGCGCCCACCACAATGACTGACATAATTACCCGCTAGGCCTGCACTCACTTGTTCTGCGCACCTGGACCAGTGCATTTCATGTGTGGGTTTGCCGTTGGTCAGCATGGGCCCCAGAATAAATGCCTTGGCTTTTGGATCCTCAATTTCTTTACCGGTGAAAGAGGACTTAAATAATGACTTTCTCTGTGGATTAAATGTGATCCTGAATGTGGAGGCACTTGTAAACTGTTAAGAGACATCATTAACATTATCCTGGGACCACTGTTGTTTATTGTTGTTTTTTTTTTATACGTTTTTATTGATTTCAGAAAGGAAGGGAGAGGGAGAGAGAAACATCAGCGATGAGAGAGAATCATTGATCGGCTGCCTCCTGCTCACCGCCACCCCCACCCCCCACAACTGGGGGTCAAGCCCACAACCCAGGCCTGTTCCCTGACCAGGAATCAAACTGTGACCTCCTGGCTCATAACCCCTGAGCCCCTCTGGTGGGGCCGGGACCATTAGTTTTAAGTTCAGAAATTCTAAAAGCTTAAAGGCTTAAAGGCTCATTAGTGCTTCACATCTCAGAACACGGAAGTCAATGGGCTGTCTCATTTTCACTCAGGATATTGCGGAACTACTGAAGCCGAAGCCAAGAAATGATTCTGAGCCAGAATGTGCAAGTTTGTCCCCGGGGCTCCGACGCCCACTGTCTGAGGAGCACCCTGGGATGAGAAACCCCGGGAGCATCTCCAGGCACGTGTCCGCGATGTCAGACAGGCCCCTGCCCTCTCTCCCCGATAAGAGACTCACTCTGTCTGCGAGGAGGGAGGGAAGACTCGCTGAGGAGGAGGAAGGGGACTCCCCGCCCCTGCAGCCTCCAGGGCGGCTCCTGGACCTGCACCAGCTAATGAGGGGTCAAGGCCACGCTCTTCGGGTGCATTTGGGTGGGATTTGCGTTCCCTGTGGCTGCATTAGCTGTGGCTGCACAGCGCACAGCTAATAGTGCAATTTGGACAATGAATCCCCATCTGCTACCTGTCAGACACAAGGCACAACTGGGGGAGTGTGAGTGAGGGAATTCACTTGTCTCAATGGTTCTTATGTTTTTAGAAAACTAAAATGAGAGGGGTGTCTGCCTAGACAAGGGTGGGTGGATAGATAGATAGATAGATAGATATAGATAAGTAGAGAGAGATCTCTGTGTGTGTGTGTGTGTATGATGTAAGAATTACTGTAATAATGCAGCTTTCTCATAGTAATGACACCACTAAACTTAAACTATCTGAAGGAATTAAATAAAAACTCTCCAATTAAAAATAATTAGTAGGACTTTAGTTGTTCACATGACATATTAAACTATATAACTTATACAATTTGTATTATGTCTACACTAGGTTTACACAGTAAAAATAAAAATATTTTCTCACATATATGCACACAAATTCCTGGAGGTATACATTTTAAAATATTAATAACACATATTTCTGATGAGTGTAAGATGATTTCGGTTGCTAGTGAACTTTTGACGGAAATTTTTAACTTTTTGCCAATTGTTTTAAAATCCTGAACCTATATTGCCTTATATACTTAAAGGACACCTCATTAACAAAAGGAGAATTGGAAATTAAATCTAATTTGATCTAATAGTCTAATTTTAAAGTAGTTTTGCATTGGAATCAGGAAGTTAGCTCTGTCTCTTCTAACCGAACTAGAATTAATATTGAGGGACATCTAAATGACCTACCTTCCTTTCTCATCAGTGAAATTGAAACAATATAGTCAGATCCAGTCCACCTTTCAGAGTTGGTTATGGCTAACACCAGATTTACTGAGACATACTCTGTTATTAGGGTTGCTATGGTTACACACTGTGGTCAAGTGTCTAGCTCCCAAATGATGGAGGCATTTCTGTATACATTCGGAAGAAATTTCCATTTGCTTGAATAATTCAGATAATATCAGCGACAAAACCCACTATTCATTCAAAATGCAAACTCATTTTAAATGAATGCTATATGCTGGCAGTGCTGCATAATATTTGTGCCTTAAAATAGCTATTTCATAAGTTTCCGAGACAAAGAGTGCTGGGTGGCCAATATTATTATGCAAAATCCCACATTTGACATTTCTCCCACTTAGCATGCCTTCTAGTCCACTAGAAGAGCGTCACAGAGAATAAGGATAAGAATATGCTTTAAGTCTTTGATTTTACCTATATTTTACTCTGCTCTGTTCCCCCCCCCCCCACTGCCACCAACAGGATACAGCTATTACAATTTTAAAAATATATTTTATTGATCTTTTTACAGAGAGGAAGAGAGAGGAATAGAGAGTTAGAAACATGGATGAGAGAGAAACATCCATCAGCTGCCTCTTGCACACCCCCTACTGGGGATGTGCCCTCAACCAAGGTACATGCCCTTCACCCGGAATTGAACCCGGGACCCTTGAGTCCGCAGGTCGACGAGCTATCCACTGAGCAAAACCGGTCACAGCAGCAATCACAATTTTTTATTTATATTCTTGAAAGTGCTACAAAATCACCTCCCAGTGTAGATGGGAAAGCAGGCTGTAAGGTGCAGAAGAAGATGATGACTGTGGCTCCCCAGCTTGTCCTTCTCTGCCCCCCTCAATTCTTCAGCAAATTCTGAGCTCACTGGAGGGTTATGGGGAGTGGGGAGTGGAGAGAGGTAAAACTGTATAAGTGAGTGTAAGAAGGAATAAATCAATAAATCAACAAATCCTAACGCCCTGGGCTTCACGGCCCCAGCTAGATAGAGAAGAGGAAAAGGGGGGATGCAGAGAAAGGCAATGCACACGGCAGCTAGCAGGAGAAACCCTCCCAGCGGGCAGCCTCTGCAGTGCAGTCACCTGAGGTCCGGTGCCTGCCTCAGTCCCATCGCTCTCCTGATGCCTGTGCTGGTGCAGAAAGCAGTGAGTGCGCATACAATACATGCGTGTGCATTCTGACGTTCTTCCTCCTGGCAGGTGTGTGACGAAGCTAAGAGTGGTCACATTTCTAGCGGAACGTGGACCTCCTATGGGTTGATTGTTTTCTGCCTCAGAGGAAGTGTCACTGAGGAATAATGGACACCATCATGGCAACAAAGGCTCCACACTGGGGAAGGGGCGCCCCCTCTTTGCACAGGTGTTTAGAGACTTGGAGGATCGCACCCCCCCCCCAGAGCATTCTTTCCTTCCAGCCAATGGCCACCTACGAACAATACAATCCCAAGCACATCCGTAATGCCTCTTCCCCAGGGAGGCCGCAGCCTCCTGCAGATAGGAGCTCATACATCTCCAGGTTTCTGTGCGCTTTGGGGGAGCCGTGCCGGGGCTCTTTCCCCAGCCTCACAAGGGCTCAGCATTCCCGACAAATCGCTGCGGGTAGACCAGTGTTCCCCAAACTTCTCTTGTGATGAGAATCGCCTGGTGGAGTTGTTAAAATACAGATTCCTGAATCCCAACTAGGAAGTGCTACACTAGAATTTTGGGGAGTTGAATATACAATTTTACCTATATGTTCCCCAAAATTCTAGTGTAGCACTTCTTCGTTGGGATTCAGGAATCTGTATTTTAACAGCTCCACCAGGTGATTCTCATCAGGAGAGGAGTTTGGGAAACACTGGCGTAGCTGATTAGGAAGGAGTGCGTGGAGGAAAGATAGTTTTGAGAGGCATTGGGGGTCAGAGGAGCTTCAGCTGAGGGAGCTAGAAGGCTCTCCTCCCTGACCAAGGACCCTTGCTTTTATTAAACACAAGTTGTCCAAGGCAAGGTGGAGATATACACTTCAAAGGGTAAGGCATCAAAGGGTTTGCAGAGATTGTCAGTGTGGGGAATAGCCTACAGGTGTTTGGCCAACAGGAGGGAATAAAATGCCCTGAGCTGGCTGGCAGCGGACAATCCCATTCAGGTTGGGGGGAAGTGCCTTAGCGGTTTCCAACTGATAAACTGCATGTGACTCAGCCCTGTTGAGCTCCCCACGCTTCACCCCCCTTTTGGTGAAACTCCTGCCATTATGACAGGCTGGGATTTGTCATGGGCAGAACCCTGTATTATTGAAGTCACCTGACTCAGCTGAAGCAGGGCACGGAGAGGGAAGAGGCACTCAGGAGAGTCAGTGACTTGTGACATAGTTGAAAGGCTGGTAGGTGGGTAATTTGGGGGTAATGGGGCCAGGTAGCTGAATGAGGACAACCTCAGTTCTTGTGGATTCATTTTATGTCATGTTTCCCTTTCTTCATAACTTCCTCCCTCGTCTCTCCTTGTAATCTATTATTCATCACCCCCTCGATTCTAGAATTCCTCAGGTTGCTTAATTATTCTCTTTTTCAAAGCCATGGAAACAGACAGAAATTCCGAGTTACGGCTCCAGTTTTTTAGATGCACCATGCCCCCTGACCTTTGCTATTACTTATGCATGGCAGCAGGGGGTTATGGAGGTTTATAAGCACATTAGCGGCCCTTACTCGTGTCTCCTTTTGAAAATATGTTTAATAATTCATGCATCTATTCGGAATGTTTGTTTATTTGGTCCTTATTATAAGTGAGCCACTCGTGGAAAAATTAGAAATTCCCACAGGCAGAAAAATTACCTCTCCTGATTGATGGAGTTTTAATAAATGAGTTATAATTAGCTTTCCGATTTCTTGTTGTGACTGGTCTCCTCAAACACAACGCACTTGCAGGCATAGATACAAACACGGTTTCTATTTAGAAAAGAGCTCTGCAGTCATGGGGAGAAAATGATATAAAATTGAGGATCATTATATAGCTTTATATAAATTTTTCTCTGTAGAATAAAAACCACAAAACGGGCAGTGTCTGATTATAAATGGCACAGCTCACACCATTTGTCAATCAGTCATTAGTGGAAACATTTTATTTACAGATTTGAAGACATCACAAAGCAGGAAAATAGTCGCTTAATAAGAAAACGCCATGAGTTTTTAAAGAACAATCATATTTTTAAAGAAAAGGGTAAAAATAAATTCTAGTTTCTCTCTCTTTACTTCTTTTACTAGTAATCATAAATTGAAAAGGGAAAAAAATCAGTGCTGATGAATAGCCATATTTAATGTAAAGTTATTTATGTATTGTATGCCATCTAGGCTAATTTCAGTCTAAGAAAGAAACAAGAGTATTTTGAAGATTTTGAAGTAAATTAACTTAAACCTAACTAGGCTGCCCAATTTTTTTATTATTTTTAAATATATTTTATTGATTTTTTACAGAGAGGAAGAGAGAGAGATAGTTAGAAATATCAATGAGAGAGAATCATAGATCAGCTGCCTCTTGCACACCCCACTGGGGATATACCCACAACTAAGGTACATGCCCTTGACCAGAATCAAACCTGGGACCCTTGAGTCTGCAGGCCGACGCTCTATCCACTGAGCCAAACCGGTTTCGGCGGTTGCCCAATTTTTTTAAAAAAATGTCTTGTAATTGTAATCCTGACAGCAAATAGTGGGGGCGATTATTTTTATAAGGTATAGATTGTTCATGTTCATCGTTTCCTTCCTTTCTCCTGCTGTCTCCTCCACCCGAGCACATGTAAGCACATCACACCACGCAGCTTCTCTCCCCTTTCCTTCCCACGTGTCTTTTAAAATTCTGAAAAATGTCAGGCCCATGTCCAGCTCTCAATGGCCTGGACTCGGCTTCTTTTACAGACTCCTGCCTGGCTCTCCCCGGGGATCCTCCGCGGCTACAGCAGCTCGGTGTGGTTTCCAGAGCCTTCTGCTCAGGGTCATGGCGGTCAGGCCTCCAGGATGCTTTTCCTCTGTCACATCCTCCCTCCTTCCCTCCTCCACCGGCCGCATTCAGTAGTCACTTTTTTTCCCCAGTTACTGTTTACTTCAATATTATTTTGTATCCGTTTCAGGTGCCCCCATGTCCAGCAGAGTGGCCCGACCATCGTACAGACTACGTTCGGTAAGTGTTGCCCTGATTTTTCCAGTCCCCACCGGGCACCATGCATGCAGAGTACAATGTCATTGACTGTGTTCCCAGTGCTGCGCGTTGCATCCCATGTCTGTCTGCTAACAAGAGTCCGTACTTCGCAGTCCCTTTCTCACCGAGTCCCAAACCCCCTCCTCTCTGGCAGCCTTGACTGTGTTCTCTGTATCTATGAGTCTGTTTCTGTTTTTCTTGTTTGTTTATATTATTCCTTAGATTCTACCTAGAAGTCAAGTCATATGGTATTTGTCTTTCTCTGACGGACTCATTTCACTGTTTGTTTATTGGTATTAAGAAAATATTAAGTTTGGGTATTAACCCCTTATCGGATGCATCATTGGCAAATATGCTCTCCCATTCGGTGGGCTGTCTTTGTATTTTGCTGATGGCTCCCTTTGTAAAACTTTTTAGTTTGACATAGTCCCACTTGTTTATTTTTTCCTTTTGTTTCCCTGGCCTGAGGAGATATATCAGAAAAGATATTACCAAGAAAAAGGTCAAAGATTTTATTGCATAAATATATATATATATATATATATATATATATATATATATATATTAGGATTTTTATGATATTGGGTCTTACGTTTAAGTCTTTAATCCATTTTGAGTTTTATTATTGTGCATGGTATAAGTTGATGGTCTAGTTTCCTTTTTTACACATATCTGTAAATTTTCCTGAGACTATTTATTGAATACACTATGTTTTTGCCTCGTTTGTAAAATATTTATTGTCTGTAGAGATGTGGGTTTATTTCTAGACTCTGGACTCTCTTTCATTGGTTTATATGTCTGTCTTTATGCCAGTACTATGCTGTTTTTATTACTATGGCCTTGTAGGATAGATTATTATCAGGCAGTGTGATTCCTCTAACTTTGCTTTTCTTTTTCAATATTATTATGGCTATTTGGGGCCTTTTGTGATTCCATATAAATGTTTGAATTATTTGTACTGCTTCTGTGAAATACATCACTGATATTTTTGTAGGAATTGGGTTGAATTTATAGATTGCTTTTGGTTGATGGACACTTTAACAATGTTAATTCTTCCTATCCACGAGCATGGTATATGCTTCCATTTATTTGTATCTTTTTGAATTTCTTTTTTCAGTGTCAGAATTTTTTGAGTATAGGACTTTTACCTTCTTGGTTGTAATTATTCCTAGACTAGAGGCCTGGTGCACGAAATTCATGCACGGGGGTGGGGTTGTCCCTCAGCCTGACCTGCAACCTCTCCAATCTGGGAGCCCTCAGGGGATGTCCTGCTAATGGCTTAGGCCCACTCCCTGTGGTTCTCTGCTCTCTGCGGGGCCTGCCTGCTCCACACCTTGGCAACTGACAAGCAGTCCATGCTGGGAGCTACCTTCTCCCTGCTGTCAGTCTCCAAGGAGGTGATGAGGTTAATTTTCATACTCAACTCCTGATTGGCTAGTGGATGTCACAAAGTGATGGCCAATTTGCATATTTCTCTTTGATTAGTGTAGATTATTTCTAATGCAATTGTAAATGGGATTGTTTTCTTAGTTTCCCTTTCTGATAGTTTATTATTGGTGTATAAAAATGCACCCATTTCTGGACAGCCATTCTTAAAGTTTTGATTTATAAAAAAGTGATTACTCTCCCACTAGAAAACTGAGTATTTTGTGCAAACATTCAGTTCTGCTTGTAATTTTATCAAGTCCACAAACTACGTAGTTCTGATTATTGCCCTCTGTGTGAAAACCTCTGTTCTAAGTGGTTTGATATGATTGCTTAAGTCTTGCTCCAGTAACTGGGTGGGACTTGGAGCATGCCACTCAAAGACAGAACAGGTAGGTTTGTGAATCATTTCCACTTTCACATCCTATGAGAAATAACCACCCCAAGCTGATTATATTTTCCTACACTTCTTTGGATCCTTTCTTCCCTTCCTACTATTAAGCTAACCAAAGTTATGGGTCCTGTTCTAAGATTCCTTCCCCTTCCTTAAATATTCTTATTCTCTGAAAACTTATGAGGGAGCAGGAAGTAGGAAATATAAACAAACCAACACTTTTACAAGCGCAATGCATCTTTGCTGCTGCTGCATTTACCCTTCAGTGGTCTTACAAAAAAATATTCTGCTTGAGAGGAAACTTAAGAAACTTTGCCTAGGTTTTGGAACTGAAGCCTAATGCCACCACAGTGGCTGATGGCACTGCATGGAAGACTTGGCTTATGGTTGTTGTCAACTCCTTTTGTCATCCTCAAATGTGGATATCAGCAAAAACATGAAAATAAAAAGTAGCATTGCTTAGAGAAGCTCAATAAACATTTGTGTTAATAGTGTCAGGGATTTGACAGAGCCATACTCAATGAGGGAAAACAATATTTGTGAGTTTCCAAACAACAGCTGTTTGGAGTGGTCAGTTTCACTCAGTTGTCTGAGAAGAAATTAGAATTGAGAGCCAAAAGGAGGAAGACTGGGGTCCTGGAAGGGGAATCTTGGAAGACAGATGGAAAGGACCTGAGTCCAAATGTAGATTTCTGAGCTCTATTCCCGTTGGTTCCAGGCTTAGTCCCATCCCAGGGGGGCGGAGGCAGTAGAAAGGGGAAACAACCATTTGGAAGAGTGCCATTTGACCATCCTCACTACTGTGGCCCATCCAGATTCTCCCACTATGCAAGAAGTCTTATCCACATCTCCTCATTTGACTGTCTCCACTCAGACAGTTTCTGGAATTATCCTAAAATGTATCACTATTTTAGGATAATTCCAGAAACATATTTGAAAACCTAGAGAACTATTGCACATCTACTCATATAGGGGACAAGACAGTTTCTAGAATTTGTGGACAAAATTTGATAAATAAATAAATGTTAACCTAGCAGCTACGAAGAATAGATACACATATTGCATGTACCTTTTTAAGTAATACCATAATGTTATTTTTACTATTATTTCTAAATAAAAAAATATTGAATAAGTTATAATTGTATTCCAAGTCTTACAACAACTCTGAGGTTCATATTACCCTCATTCAGCAATTAAAGAATTTGGGATCCCAAGTTAAGCAGCTCTAAGGCTATGGAGATGTGATTTAAAACAAGGAGTATGTGAAATGCACATTTGCACCTTTACTTGTGGCACCTACTCAAGTTGTTTTAAGATGAAATTATCACTTATGATGGCTCAACACTTTAACCTCATCAGATATTATTCTTAGTACTGGCCAATTTAAATAGCCTGTTTAATATAATTCTCTTGCTCAGCACAGCAGAGTGGGTACATAACTATCGTCTGGGGTCATTTCAAATTTAAAAAAAGGACCTTCTCTCTCCTTTCCTATGCTTTGTGAAGACTCTTTAAAAAGAGATAAAGATACTCTCAGAATGACATTATCATGTAATTAGAGTGACGCAAGCTCCTTGAGCAGAATTATAGTAGACCCCCGTGCTAACCTCCTGTGAGAGAGAGAAGATTCCAAATATTATCACCACCCTGACTGTCAAAGCCTGGATCTTCTTAATCAAATGAGTCACCTCCAGTTTTTAGCCACCCACCCCTTCCCCATTACTCATAACAGGACCTTTATTTTGTCATTGTTCAGAACTAAGGCATTGCAGAAATCTTTAACTCAAATATCCCATTCTCCCCTTACACTGCCAGGTGCACAGATATCTTATTCCAAATTAACCTGCTCACGAGACTTAGAAATTTCCAGCCTCTGGATTACCTGGTTTCCATCCTAGTCTAATGTCCTCACACAGCTCTGCTTTCCCTCTCCTCTGTGCTAGAATGTGATTAATCATCTGAACTAAACTTTCAACAATGCCATGCATTTTGTTAAGAGTTTACTTCTTTATTTGCATCCACTGAGTGAAACTCCATTCTTGGGTCCTTTGTGTCAACAATACGATCCCATTTTTTCACTAACTATCCCCAGTTTACTGAACACTAGCATATGGATCAGAACTACACTGACGTATAAGTTAGCACCAATAGATTGCAATGTTTTTCAATTACTATTTTAACTGTTCCCATCAGTCATTTTAAGTATTATTTATCTTGCCCTTTAATTTCTTCTTAATTATTCCAGAAACTCACCTATCCTCTAATGTCAGTTCAATCTCTACCAACTTTTAGCCGACACCCTAAAAATGATAAACTCTCTAATTTTCTTTCCTTCCTAACCTGAAAACTATATTATCATCCTCTTTCCCTTGCTCTCAATGGAAATGTAAGAGGATCATGCAGTCTGCCTCATAACAACATGGTTCGCTCCCCAGTGCCTTTACATTAAGGCATTCCATCTTTCTGATTTTTTTCTTTTCTTTTTTTTTCATAGTTTTGTTCCATTAGTCCTGGTCGTCTCTGGCTGTTCCTCGTGCAACCAATAAACGTATCCAAATCTCTATTCCCACTTCAAAACATTTCTCTTAACTACTTGCCATCTTCCTACTTCTGCACATTTTCTTTTTTGCCTCCTCATACAAATGCCTACAACAAGCAAGTGCGGCCAAGCTGGTGTGGCCCAGTGGTTGAGCATCCACCTAAAAACCAGGAGGTCGGATTCCAATGATTCACTCTCATCATGGATGTTCCCATGTCTTTCTCCCTCTCCCTTTCTCACTGAAATCAATAAGAATATTTTTATTATCTACTATTTCCATGTGTTATCCCACTTTCACTCTACTAAATCCACTAACTCAACTTTTATCACCACCACACTCCCAGTGCGGCCCTTGGTGAGGTCACCAGAGATTCCCTGACCGCCTTACCAGATGGCCATAGAACATGTCTGTCCTAACTCTGCTAGACCTAAGTGCATTTGCTGCACAGCCCTGACCTTCTACACCTTCTTTACATCATTGACGCTGTAGTTCTCCATGGACTCCTCCAATCATTTATATTCTGTCTTTTCTTTTTAATATGCCTGGACACGTTTATAGGTAGCTTTATTCCTCAGTGTTCCTTTATCGCCTACCCTGCTTATTTTATTCATGCGTCCTTCTCTTTCTTGGTTTTAATGCCAGCCTACACTGTCTACTGCTGAATTTACATATCCAGATCATATTTTGCCTTGTCTTTGGGTTTATATAGCAAGTGTAGTTTCACCTAGTGAATAAGAGGTAATGTTCTTCACCGAGACTTCCTAGATTTCAATTCTGACTCCACTCGTTAATAGCTGTGTGATTATGAGTAGATTATTGTACATCTGAGTCTGTTTCTTCATGTGTAAAATAGTATCTGTCTAGACTCTAGACCAGGGGTGGGCAAACTTTTTGACTCAAGGGCCACAATGGATTCTTAAACTGGACCGGAGGGCTGGCACAAAAGCAACCTGACCATGCTGGCACTCTCATCTTGGGCTGCTGCTGAAGGAGCAGAGGGGAGAGCAAGAGAACCCTCTGCTCTTTCGGCTCCAAGGGCTGGATAGAACAGCCGAACGGGCCGGATCTGGCCCGTGGGCCATAGTTTGCCCATGGCTGCTCTAGACGTGTTAACATAAATAAATTCTTTGAATAATATATGGCACATGGCAAGGGTTAAATATGTGAAAGCTAATCTAAATAATAGCATCCTTTTAATCCTTACCCAAGACATATTTCTCTCTGATTTTTAGAGAGAGTAGAAGAGAGGGAAAGACAGATAGAAATATCTGTGTGAGAGAAACACATGGATTGGTTGCCGCCTGCATGTGCCCTGACTAGAGCCTGGGCTGGGGAGGAACCTGCAACATAGGCATGTACCCTTTATTTGAATTGACCCTTTAGTCTACAGGCCAACAACGCTCTATCCACTGAGCCAAACCTGCGAGGGCAGTAATAGCATTGTTAATATACATGTACTTAAATGCCACATAGTCACCTCAAATTGGAAATATTTAAAACTCACCCTCTCCTCTTTCCAGTTTGGCCATCACCCACCCACTCACACAAACTAGAAAGTGAAGTCATTCTTCTCTTAAAAGCTCATCTCCAATTCTAATCAATTTCCAGATCTACTGTTTTTATCTCATAAATATTGCTTAGATCTGTGTTCTCTATCCACTCTTTTTTCTGTCTGTCCTTTTGAAAAGTTAATTTGAAAACTTACCCTTTTCTCTTTAGTCATCAATAGCAACATCTTTTATAAAAGGCTAATATGCTAAGTGTCCTTCTTTTCTTCTGGGAAAGAGTGTCATATAGCAACACCTGGCTTCCTCTCCCTAGCAACTATCCCCCTTGCAGTTTCTTCAGTCCAGGAACACAGCTTGCTTTATAGCCAGGTGGTAAGATTTTACACTTGAACAAAATGTCTGTGAAGCCTTTTCCTATGCCTCATCTCATTTGATCCTCACAGAAATCCTGGAGTGGGTAGATAGGAGACTTGGTGGAATCCTGTTTTCTTTTCATTAGCCAGAAAATGGAGATTTAGAAAGTTTAGAAACTTGACCTAACTGAAAAGAAGTAAGAAATGGTGGACCTTGAGAATGACGTCAGGTTTCCTCACTGCGCAGAATATAGTCAAACACTGCTGCAATTAAACATTTCACCCTTTGTTCTCCCTGCATGATCTACAATAATAATCTGCTTCATGTGGATATTTACTGCTGTGTGGCTCACAATTGCCTGAAAGAGAAGTTGAGGTGCTTTACTGGGCTGGAAAAAATTTAGCTACATCAGAAAGCAGGTCTAATTAAGCAAGTTAGTTCTATATGTATAAAAGGTTAAGTTGATTCGCCCACACGCAACATATATAAAGCTCCCATTGGTGCCAATCACATGCATGTGTTTCGATCTGTCATTGTTGATCGTTAATTTGGTTGACACTTCTATTATAGAGAAAGGGATAATACTGATATTAAAATATTTCTTCTAATTCATTTCCTTTCAATGTGCATTAATTTGTGCACCTAGCCACCAGTTTCCCAAGAATTATCCTTGTCCTTGCATTCTCATGCTGCACCCTCTTTTCAGGAAATTTCAACTCCAAGGACAATTTCAATCACTTTCTTTATGTAGATAGCTTCCAGATTTTTTTTCTAGCCAATTCTATCCTCTGAGCACCAGGTATATATGTTCACCTGCAATGTTGACATGGTGGTTTAGGTATGGTAAAGGCATCTCAAGCTTCTCTATTAAATCTGGTTCTTTCTGTCGTTTCCCTGTCAGTGACTGGCACCAACATTCACCGAGTTGCACAGGACAGATGTTTGTTTACCATTCTTGATACCTTCTTCTGAAACCACTACAACTTCCCCAAAATCTAGTCGATTATTAAGTGCTACCATTTTTCCTACTAAGTATCTTTTGAACATGTCCATTTCTCTCCATCTCAGTCCCCACTACTGCCATTCTCTGTCAACCAGACCACTTTGATGGCTTCTAAAAAAATGTCTTTATGTTCACTCTTTCACATTCCCAGCCCATTCCCCATTGTAGGCTGCCTATGGCTGGGGTTACCTAGGGTAAGAGGTCTTTGAAAATAAAGGTGACTCTCTAAAATCTAACTCTGGTCAGCTTCTTCTCTTATGTGTTTTGATGTTGGACTTAAAGAGAAAGTACACCTGCAGCTTAGAGTAGGGATGTGGGCAGGGCATTTTCAGTAGAGCATATGCAAGAAGCATGCAGTCAAAAAAGAGGTGAGGTATGGTGAAGTGCTCAATTGAAGTACCTTAGAGAGAGCTTTAGGAAGACAATGGGAGGTCAAGGCAAATAGTCAGAGGATGAAGGTCCCTGTAAGACAGAGCTTAGGTTATGCCTCTAGGTGCTCCTGTTTCTAAATGATGCTGAAGTGCAGGTCTGAATTTTCGGTAAGCCATTTAAGAGCTGTGCGAAGAAGCTAGGGATCCAAGTATGAAAGTTGGTACTTCAGACTGTATGTGAAACAACAGGGCTTGGAAGCAAAAGCAAGAATATAGGGCATCTCAGAGAAATAATTCGGGAGTTGGTATTAAAAGCACAAGGACATGGCCCCAAATTTCTCACTGAGTATATAAATAGGAGGCATGCAACAGAGCACACCACGCCTGGGGGTTAGTCAATAGAAGGATATCGTCCAGGCCCATAGGTAGAGTTGAGAGTGTGGCAGCCCGAGAGGGAGAAGGTTCCATGAAGACACTTTACAGGTCCAGAAACAGTTCTTCTGCAGAGTTGGCATGGTGTAATGGACAGGTTACTTATAAAAAAGCTTTTTTTTCCCCTCCAGGTTGCTTTTTTCCCCCTTTTACATTCTTAAAACAGTGTTCCTTAATCATCTGTTGACTGATGCATGCTATTAGTTATAAAGTGGACATGCACAAAAGATATAACATACCACACCCCTCCTCCTGGGAGACAAGGAAACAGTAGAATATGATTAATAAACAGTCCATTTTGACTTCAGAGTAAACATTTGCTTCAAAAAAAAAAATTACCTGGATTACTGGTATGAGGATGAGGTGCTTTTCACACCTCATTGGTAGAGGAAGCAGACGCTATGTTGCCTTGTCAAATAATTGTGAAATTATCCTTCTGATGTATCAGCGGCATGCATTACATACGGCTCAAATTCAAACAGATTGCCTTCACAAAGTTCATGCTTAAACAACTTGAATGTAATTCAGAGGTTCTGTCATGTGAATTCAACAATGAAAATACTAGGCCGATCCCAACGAATGTGACAGAATGCCAAGAGCAGCCACTCGCTGAATAATAGTTTCACCTCTGGATGTTGTCTTCAGTTAAATTTTCTACTACATGAAAGAATTGATCGGTCTCTTCAAGCAAGCAGTCTTGCTTCCTGCAAGTAAACAGAATCACTTCCATGAAGGCTTTCAGTCCCTGTAAGAGGCTGTCCTCTCTGCTGGGGAGACCATCCATGACCTCCCAGCACCACTCTAATTGCTTGCACTCATTTGGCAATCAGTGGTGTGCTGCACGTTCAACCTGCCTAGGCCACGACCGGACTTCTGCAAAAGAGACCCAAAGGTCAGCTGGTCACTGCCGGATTCTATGCTGAGCGTTTCTATGCTCTGGTATGTGGGTGTGTATACACAACCTAATGAGTGTCGACACTGGCTTTATAATAAAAACCAATCCATTTTCTCACTGGATACCTAATTTTCGCATTCGTGACATCTTTGATTAAAAAGAGCCAACACCATCTTGGTGATTGCAGTCAGAATGGTGCTCATTTCTACATTATGAAGGCAATACACTGGGTGATAAAATGAATTTGGCCAAAAAAAAATCAACTTAAAATAATTATGTTCAAGTGGTATTAATGGAGATAATTACATGAGCTTCCTAAGCTTGGGATGACCTTAGAGCTCAGGTATCTTGGATATTCATGTGTGAAAACTAATAAGGACAAATTTGGTAGTTTTCATTCAAGGATCAAGCTATGATTCCGTTTACGCTATGGTGTTCACATATGTTAGCCGTCAATTATTTTTTAGTAATTTTTTAATTTGCTTGCAGATTACTTAGGCCAACTCTCTGGTATTTATTCATACTGCGCTACCTGAGGCGTACATTCTCACATACAGTAGGTCTTGAGTTACATCGGAGATCCGTTCCTACTACGCAACATAATGTAATTTTCACCATAAGTCGGAACCCACCTACATAAGCAGCTACGTCACTCACATGGAGCACATACACAGCAGTAATATAGTGAAACAGTAAAAAAAATTAAAAGAAAGATAAAAATTCCTGACCTTTACTATGGTAAATAAATAATAATAATAAAACATAAAGCACATATGTATATATGTCAAAATGACAGAACTTTTTTTTTATTATAAATAAATGGGAGCCCAAACCGGTTTGGCTCAGTGCATAGAGTGTCAGTCTGTGGACTGAAAGGTCCCAGGTTCGATTCCGGTCAACGGCATGTGCATTGGTTGTAGGCACATCCCAATAGGGGGTATGTAGGAGGCAGCTGGTTGATGTTTCTCTCTCATAGACATTTCTAGCTCTCTATTCCTCTCCCTTCCTCTATGTGAAAAATCAATAAATAAATAGGAGATGGTGACATAACCACGAAATGACATACTTTGAATCCAAGGTAACCCAAGGACTGTCTATACCAGCCTTGGGCAAACTACGGCCCGCGGGCTGGATCCAGCCCGTTCAGCTGTTCTATCTGGCCTGTGGAGCCAAAAGAGCGGAGGGTTCTCTTGCTCTCCCCTCCGCTTCTTCACCAGCAGCTCAAGATGAGAGTGCCAGCAAGGTCAGGCTGCTTTTGTTCCGGCCCTCCGGTCCAGTTTAAGAACCCATTGGGGCCCTCGAGTCAAAAAGTTTGCCCACCCCTGGTCTATATATTTTCACCGGTGGGATCCCTCAGCCTCTCACAATTCAGGACCCCTTGGGGGATGTTGGAGTCCTGAAACATGGATCCGGCCTAATCCTTGCAGGCCAGGTGGAGGGACCCCACCAGTGCACGAATCCATGCACTGGTCCTCTAGTATGCATATAAGTAAGATCTCTGGTTAATCTCTTTCCTCTGAGATTCATCATTCTGTTCCATGTTTCCATGCCTGTGCATTGAGCGTATGCCCCATGGTGGTCAGTGCTTGCCATAGCTACTGGTCAAGCAGTTGAATAGTCGGACAGTCGCTTAGGCTTTCATATATATAGATTGAACACTATCATTGAGTCTCGTTTGTAATTACCATGCACCCATATGCCGATGTCTAAGCAGTGGAAGGTAAGGAAAGAGAACATGTGTTGCTAAATAAATCAGGTTATATAATTGTATGTAAGTATAATGTGAAGATGTAAAGAGAGATGATGTTTTTGTTTTAGTAACTCAGCGCTAACCTTCATCACAGGAGCTCACAGACACTTTCCATATCAGCATAACTCATGCTATGAAAAGTATTTGCAAACAGAATTCTGTGTAAATCTGAAACTGACCCAAAAACTGAAAATTACGTTATGAGGCAGCTCTTAAATATAGGCACGAGCTGGAAATATTAGCTTAAATATAGGCATTAGTACTTTGATTTTATTCTTGCTTTGATTTTGATGACTTTGCCAGTGTGGCGTGTTCCTTTAAATATGTTTATCAAAGGCACACTGCCGGGTCTCCACACTGCATCCTTGCATCTAGAGAAAAAAAAAGGCACCTTTAAGTTCTTTGATCCATGAAACATCTTTATTTTCCTATTTTTATTATAAGTCAGCCTATATAATTGAAGAAAATTGGCACACAGACTAATTTAAGGAAAAGATTGCAGTAGTCATCCCCCATAAACACAGCTATTGTGAAAATGTTGATGTCCTCCTATGCTGTTTTCCCGACCCAGGTTTTCATTTTTAGAATGTTGTATGACCTGCTTCTTTTCCTGTGATACCACAGATACTTGTGGACCAACTTAAAATATATATATATATATATATATATATATATATATATATATATATATATAATCTAGTTTAGAGTCATTTTTGACATTCAAAAGAGTTGTAAGGATTTTCTACACAATTTATAATACAAATTCCAATACCATGTCCCTGATATTCTGCGCATCTTTCCTTAGTATGGCACATTTGTTATAATTCATGAAATCCCCTTTTGATGCATTATTAACAAAAGCCCTGGAGTCATTCCTCACTTGCCCTTGATCGGCGTGACCCGCTCTGTGTGTTATTCCTGTCCAGGCCTTTGTGCCTTTCAGCATGTAGTTATGTGTGCCATGTGTGAGGTCATTCGTCTCCCTTGCAAATAAATCATGTAACTTCTGTGTTTGTCAGGAACCTGAAGTAGAGAAATGTGAAATGTGAATTGAGAAAGTTCAGCGGACTGAGTTCCATTAATTCTCAGGAATGACAGAGTCAAGGTCAGGCCAAGGAAGAATGAAAAATACAAAGTGATTGTCTTTTAAACGGGAGAAACATAAACTCTAGGAGGATGTCACCTTAGTTTGGGGTGTGTGTGTGTGTGTGTGTGTGTGTGTGTGTGTGTGTGTGTGTTTATATTTTATAGCCTATCAATAAGTTATAGAAGTTTATAAAACAATGCCCACAAAATTAATACTTCAGAGAAGTAAAAAGTTTGACAGTTTGATATATTTTACTATATTTAATACCACTTAATATGGGACAATGGGGCAAAACAGTTTAAGTGAGAAAAATTACATGAATCTTGGTCATTTTTGTCATTCTCAGTTGCTATTATTAATATTTTGCCTGAAAGACTTTTATAGGTCTTATAAATGATCTTATAACAGATTAGGGACATTTTTTTTGCAGTGAGACAGAATAATTGTCTAATATTAATATATGTAATTACATTTCCTTTGAATATCTACTTTTAAATGTTAGCATATCCTAAGTGCTCAAAGTGCTAGATCTGGCCAAATGATCATCCATTCATTCTAAACAATTTTAACTTTACAATGCACATGATAATAAGTTCTAAATTAATAGAACTAAATTCTCAATATTACCTTGGCTATTTGAAAACCACAAAAGAGTGCTATATATTTGCAAGTTAAAGCCTCGTTCCTGTGAACACTCTAAATCTGACAAGAAAATAGCTAAGGTTTTTTTTAAGATTTCAAGAACTGATTCTTGCATCAGTGATAGTGCAATGGTTACTTTGTAAGAATATAGACCTTATTTTTGATAAATACATATCCAATTGAACAATGTTTGTAGGATACTCTGAGAGGTGGGAAGCACATATTGCCTTTATACAAAGCTGCATGCCTGAATCATATAATTCTGAAAAATTAATCTTTAGCAAGTTGACCGATAGACCTCCACAATTGTGGATCTACCACCACATGGCAACATGGTGAGAGGGAAATTATTTTGAGTGAGATCCACAAAAGCAGGATGTCAGAGTGAACTAGAAAGCCACCTTCTCATCCGGTCTCTTCCATCCTCGTGGTGGTAACAATACAAGACTCGCAAGCGGGCAGCTGGCAGCATTCTGGGCAGGTTCCCGGCTCACAGCCCCATCGGCTGTGATGGAGATCCCTGCTGCTCCGGACCTGGTGGGGGAAGAGTGCTGTAGCCTTCCGTTTGCATAGAAGGGCTGAGGAATCGCCTCCTTGTCAAACTCCTTTTACGGCTTTATTAGGAAAGGCTTTCCATAGGCCAGCGGCTCTGGCACTCATTTTAACCAACTTGCTGGCCAAGGTCAGTGTGACATGGCTCAGTATTGGAGCGCCTTGCTCCCAGGGCGGATGTCCTCGAGAGCCTGGGATGGTGAGACAGTGACCACCCAGCTGTTTTCCAGGGAGGCCTCTGCTGTTTTTTACCAAGAGTTCAGACTAAGTAAGTATTGTGGCTGTTGTCCAACTGGCTCCCATTTGTGTTTGCAAGGTAAGGAAAGAAAGAGGGTTATGGAGTTTTATTTGGATCTTTTGTTCTAAGGGATTTATGGATAGATTTTGTACTGAGATATACCCCATCTATAAATATAGCGGAGAGACAAAAGCAAAATTTTGTAATTGTGCAGATTAACAGTAAATAATCCATCTAGAAATATATATAAAGGCTAAGTTGACTTGCACACATGCGATACATATAAAGCTCTTGCTGGCGCCAATTGCACGCATGTGTTTCCATCTGTCATTGTCGATCATGAATTTGGTTGACACTTCTATCATAGAAAAAGGGCAAATAGCGATATTAGAATATTTCTCCTAATTAAATTTCTTTCAATGTGCATGTATCATGCACTGGGCCACTAATTATTTATATAATACTTGAACGGAAGGTGCTTTGAATTCCCTGGGAAAACGCACATCCTTTCACATTCATCCGAAGCCTTGAGATCTGCATTAAACCCTTAGTCTCATGGGCAAGAAAGGGCTAGGGATGTGCTGCATTTGATTTATGACTCAAAGAGATAACTGACATTATGGGTTTGTAACAGTGGAGGCGGAATTTATTGTCCAAATTGAAACACATCAGGACTATCAGGAAACAAAGTGTGTCTCAGCTAATGAGCAATGAGCACTTTAGAATAAGAAATAACAATATAATTTAATATTTTATATTAAATGAGTCCAAACTGATAATATGTATGCATACATAAATATATTTCTGTATATTTGTGACATATATGTGTATGCGTGTATATATACATATATATGCTTGTGTTTTATAAAAATACAAATGTAAACAGTAGATATAGTATAGAAATGTTTTTTTATTTCTATTTTTTCTTTTACTAAAATCACATCCCACTATTCCAGATACATAGCACTGTAACATACACTCTAAGAATTAGGCACCCCTCAGAATGAAATCACTCTCTAATTGGAGAGTGTCACAGGTAGAGAGACCAATACCCACCACCTCTTTATATCAGTGAGCTGGCACACAGAACACAGGACTCCAGTGGGTGAGAGTGGATGTAGGTATGCCCTGGCTGGCTGAAGTTAATAAATTGTCCCTCTGACACCCTAATAGGCTAGGTCTACATAACACAATTAAACACAAGATAATTTAGCCTAACCTATCAATCACTCCATTTTTAATGTTTATTTTTATTCAAAATTTCATGCCCTAACTGGTTTGGCTCAGTGGATAAAGAGTCGGCCTTCAGACTCAAGGGTCCCAGGTTTGATTCCGGTCAAGGGCACATACTTTGATTGTGGGCACATACCCAGTAGGGAGTGTGCAGAAGGCAGCTGATCTATGTTTCTCTCTTGTTGATGTTTCTAACTCTCTATCCCTCTCTTTTCCTCTCTGTAACAGATCAATAAAATATACATATATTTTTTATTTTCAGTTTCCCTGCTTTGACTAGCACAGTGAATACATTGATCATCTTAGGATACCGATTTAGTCACGGGACAGGGTCATAATTTCTTGGAGAACATTTGGTGTATATTGCTTTGTTTTAGACATTTTACTGTCCTCTAGTTATTGATCCTGAACTCCACAATAATAAGCTAGGAACTTTGGATATTAACTGTTTCTTCTTACCTAGGTGACTAACGCATGACTGCAATGCCCTAAAAGATATAATTCACTCCCCCACACTTTCAAATTAATTGGGTTCCCAAACCATAAATTATATTAAGTTGCAGAGTCATAGGACCCTAGGTCCTGTGGGAACTTAAGAAATCATCTGCACAGGCCTCCCACCAGATGAAGGAAATGGAAGCCGTGGTTTTGTTCTCAGAAAGATTAACTAGCTCATTAGTTCTATAATTAGCCCACATACCTCATCTCGGCTCCTTGCGCTATTAATCCATCCTCTTTAGCTGTGTCCTTGTCGCTTCCTGTAACAGTATAGTTTAAACATCTGAGTCTCAAATCTGTCTACAGTTACATTCAGGTGATAAATCACGATATTAAGAGTGGAATTCACATTATTATTTCCATGCCAGAGAGCTGTTTAGTCGTTGATTTCTTGCTAGTAGTTAGTAAGAGTAGCTGCTTAAGCCAGTGCGCAGCCTGTTTCCGAGTCCAGTGCAGTAAAATGCTGGACCCATGGAAGCAGACACATTGCAGTTCTGGTACACAAAACAAATCGTTCTGCTCACAGGGAAAATGTACAACGACACTGCGCACCATTAGGAGAGTGTATTTGTTTTCCACCATCTCTCAGTACTGATTTATCTTAACTTTTGGCTAATTTAGATTGAACCACATTGAACTAAATGCAATTTTTCATGAGAAATTTTATACCAAGTTTTATATCAAAGGACAAAATGTTATCTGCAATGAGATTGTGAATTGGTAACATAATTACTGATCTAAGTATTATTTTTAATCATTTATAATAGTCACAATCTATATATATAAAAGCCTGAGCCACCAGTGAACCAGTAGCTATGATGCACACTGACCACCAGGGGGCAGACTCTCAACGCAGGAGCTGCCGAGCTGCAGTAAATTGGCAGCTGCTTTCTCGAGTGACACACCCGGAACCAGAGAGGAGGGAGCCTGGTTCTGGGATGCATCATCTAAGAACCACCCTCTGGCAATCCAGACCTCTCTGGGGAAGTTGGAGAACTGGTTTCGACCCAATCCCCACAGGCCAGGCTGAGGGACCCCACCAATGCACAAATCCGTGCACTGGGCCTCTAGTAATGTAAATAGTTACATCTCTGTTTGTTTTAAAATATTTTTTGTTGATTTCGGAGAGGAAGGGAGAGGGATAGAAACATCAGTGATGAAAAAGAATCATCGATTGGCTGTCACTCACATGCCCCACAATGGAGACTGAGCCTGCAACCCTGGCATGTGCCCTGACCAGGAATGGAATTGTGACCTCCTGGTCCATAAGTAGATGAGCAACCACACCAGCTGGGTGACTTTTATTTCTTACGCTTGACAAATTGCTCCCGTTGGGCCTTGGAGTACTAAGTGGCCAGCATGGGCAGCTTTGTCTTGTTTCTAATATTCTGCTTTGACTTTTGCTCAACTAATTTCCCTTACTCTGTCTCTGTCTGTCTGTGTCTATGTCTTTCTGTTTCTGCCTCTCTCCTCTATTTCCTTTTCTCTTTTTCTCTCTCATATTCCTAAAATAAAACAAAACAACTTCGGATGTTGGTTTTTTCAACTACGGAATTAGCATTCAGCTGCAAATGTGGTATCTGGGAGAAGAAAAAAAAAAAAGAATGAGAGAAAACATAAGGAAAGTAGGCAATATTTTGACATCATGCCCTTCCTTGACCTCTCCTGACCTTTCTCCTTTTTATTTTCCCCCCGCTCTGGGCTTTCTTACTCCTCAGACGTGAAGTGATGAAATAATGGGAAGTTTCACCTATGGCACCAGAAAGATGTTATTCAAAGGAGAGGGAAATAAAACATTTACTGCTTTGACATAGTCAGTGACCTTCTTTTTATTGCTACAGTTCACAGAATGTTAAGAAGGATTTTATTAATGTGGTTGGGCTAAAACACAGACTTGCTATATAGTGTTTTTTGTCTGTAGCTTCTTACTTTGTAAAGTTTATTTATTGTTTAAATAGTGAACATGTTTCCAACTAAAATGTATCTTGAGCTGCTGACCATTTGATAGTAATCAGATCAATATCTAGACCTCACAGGTGAGTTCATGGGTGGTTCATGCCAATGACCTTGTCTTCTGTTTGCCAGTTCCATCAGTTTTCTAAAAAGGGGCTTGTCAATTCCCAGAGAGATTATATAAGTTATCAAGCACATACTTTTAAATTACAGTTGATTTATAAATTTCCTTTTGTTGTTCAATTATATATGTAGTAATTTTATATATAGTAATTTGATATATAGTAATTATATAATATATATTAAAAATAATTACTATATATATTGCATATATATAGTAATTTAATAAATATCTTTGGCTTTTACCAAGAAAAATTACTTCATTGAACTGAACTGTTCGGTAAACACCATATTTCATATAAGTTATGTCAATAAAATATTTTGTTATGAATTACATTTTTTTCCATTTAAAAAAATGTACTGTTTTGATCAGGGATAACGTTGAACTGTTTCTTAAGTTATTATAAATAATTTTTAAAACACAAGGTGTAGGATAAAAGCACCTGAGCATGTGTTTTGGCAATGCTTTTTAGATATGACACCGAAAGAGAAGGTAACACAGCAGAAAAACAAACAAGTGTGATAACATCAAACTAGAAAGCTTCCACTGAGCAAAGGAAACCATCACAAAATGAAAATGCAATCTGTGGAATTAGAGGAAATATTTGATAAACCCGTACCAAAAATATACAAGGGACTCATACAATGTAATAGAAAAAAGCAAAAACAAACCAAAAAAAACCCACACTCAATTTGTTAAATGGGCAAAGGAGCAAATGAGACCTTTTTTCAAAGAAGAGGTAATGGCCTGCAGGCACATGAAAAGGTGTCCAGCATAGCTGTTATAACAATATTATTTGTAATTGCCAAAAAGGGAAAATAACCCAACATCTACCAACTGGTGAATGGAAAACAAAACGTGACCTATATATACAAGAGAGTACTATTCAGCAATGAAACAGGAGGGACCCTCTTGCACTGCTGGTGGGGATGCAGATTGGTGCAGCCACTTTGGAAAGGAGCATTCTCAAAAAAAGTTAAAAAACAGAACTTCTATTCGACTCAGTAATCCCACTTCTAGGAATATATTCCCAGAAAACAGAAACACCAATCAGAAAGGACATATAGCCAACACCGATTTGGCTCAGTGGTAGGACGTAGGTCTATGGACTGAAAGGTCCCAGGTTCGATTCCGGTCAAGGGCATATACATTGGTTGTGGGCACATCCCCAGTAGGGGGTGTGCAAGAGGCAGCTGGTCGATATTTCTCTCTCATCGATGTTTCTAGCTCTCTATCTCTCTCCCATCCTCTCTGTAAAAATATCAATAAAATATATTTTTAAAAAAGAAAGGACATATACACCCCTATGTACATAAAAGCACAAATCACCATAGCTAAGATTTGGAAACAGCCTAAGTGCCCATCAGCAGATGAGTGGATTAGAAAACTGTGGTATCTCTACACTATGGAATACTGTGCTGTTGTAAAAAGAAGGACTTCTTAACCATTTGCAAAAGCATGGATGGACCTGGAGAGCATTATGCTAAGTGAAACAAGCCAGGCAGAGAAAGATAAATATCACATGATCTCACTCATTTGTGGAATATAATGATCAACATAAACTGATGAACAAAAATAGAGCCATAGAATCATAGAAGCTTTGAACAGACTATCCAACCTCAGAGGGAAGGCAGGATTGAGGGGGTAAGAGATCAACTAAAGGACTAGGATGCACACACATGAGCATAACCAATGGACACAGACAGTAAGGGGTGAGGACACGTGTTGAGGTTGGGAGCAGCTGGGGAGAGGTCAGTGGGGGAGAAAGGAAACTTATGTAATACTTTAAACAATAAAGAATTAAGTATTTTTAAAAAAATGATTTTCTGATTGATACTACAACCTGGATAAATCTTGAAAACCTTATGCTAGGTAAAATAAGTCACCAAAGCCGGCATACTATATGCTTCTGTTTATATGAAATGTCCAGAATGGGCAAATCTCTAGAGACAGAAAATAAATTAGCAGCTACTGAGGCTTGGGGTGGGGGATAAAGAGGTAGCGAATTTCAACTTGAGGTAATAAGAATGTTCTAAAAATTTACTATGGTGATGCTTGCACATATGTGTAAATGTCCTAAAACCACTAATTATACATGTAAATGTGTGAATTGTAAGTCATATGAATTATAGTTCAAAAAAGCTTTTGTTTAAAAAAAAACACACAATGAAATACTAGCAAGCATCTGTTGAGATGGCTATTATTTAAAAAAAGAGATAGCTTGCCAAGACCGGTTTGGCTCAGTGGATAGAGTGTCCGCTTTCAGACTGAAAGGTCCCAGGTTTGATTCCGGTCAAGGGCATGTACCTTGGTTGTGGGCACATCCCCAGGAGGGGGTGTGCAAGAGGCAGCTGGTGGATGTTTCTCTCTCATCGATGTTTCTAGCTCTCTGTCCCTCTCTCTTTCTCTCTGTAAAAAAAAATCAATAAAATATATTATTAAAGTTTTTAAAAATAAAATAATAAAGAGATAGCTTATATGAGGAAAGGTGTGGAGAAGGGGAACCTTTGTGCACTGTTGGTAGCAGTGTAAGTGCAGGCATTATGGGAAATAGTATGGAGGTGCCTCAAGAAATTAACAATAGAACCACCATGCGATCCGGCTGCCTCACTCGGGCTGTCTATAACTGTTCATAGGAGACAAAATCACTCTCTTGAAGGAATACGTATGCCTCCATGTTCATGGCAGCACCATGGACAGTAGCCAAGCTGTGGAAACTACCTTAGCGTCCCTGGACAGTGAGTGGATAAAGAAGTCATTGTGTGAATATACACAATGGGATGATGTGAAGTATGTTTTTTAAAAAAGAAAAAATGCTGTCTTTTGCACAACATGGTTATACCTGGAAGGCATTATGCTAAATGAAAGCTAGACGGAGAACTACAAATACTGTTTAGCGTCACCCACATGTGGGATCTCTTTCAAAAGCCAGACTCGGAGACAGGAGACAAGTGGTTGCCGGGGCTTGGAGGCAGGGGAAGCGGGGGCGGTTCAGAAAAAGGCCACACTCTCCGCGATGAGATGAATGAGGTCTGCAGCAGGGTGGCTGTAGGGATAGCGCTGCATCGCACACAGGCGTGCCTTGGAGACATTGCAGGTTCAGTTGCAGACCACGGCAATAAAGGGACTCATAATCTCTTTGCTGCTGGAGGATCTTACCTTTAATTTGTTTTTAAAAAATGCAACATCTGTGAAGTGCAGTAAAGCCAAGTGCAATAATAGGCCTGTAATTGAAATTTGCCAAGAGAGTAGACAAAGGTTCTCACACAAAAAGAAGTAAACATGAGAGGCGGTGGATGTGTTATGTTACACATTCGGGGGGGGGGGGATCCTCTTGCAACATTTACATATAGCAAATCACCACATGGTGCACCTGCAATATTGAACAGCTTCATTTGTCAGTTATCCCTCAGTCAAGTGGGAGGAGATGCTGGTTTGTGGCTGGGAAGATCGCCTGGGAATCAGCACACTGAGCTCGTCTCTCCCAGCTTTGAAGGTTAAAGGAGGGAGGTTTTATGTGCTTTGCATTCTCAGTGCTATTTGCAAGGCATTTAAACTTGTTCACAACCAAATTTTATTGTAGTTAAGGGTCAGTTGTTTTACTGTATACTTGGTAAAAGTAAGACAGAGTTGTTACATATTTCCCGTTTAATCATTTAGCAACTGCTTTTCACCTGTAAAATTAATATCTTCTCCGATTATTTTAAAGCATAAAATGCGGTAGCCGACGAGAATTTATTTTCCAATTTAAAGATCCTAATGAGTGTTTAGTGATGCATCCATCCTTTAAAAGCAAATATGCATTTAGAAAAGCACTACAAGACTATTGGCTATACATTGAAATTGAGCCAATTACATATTTATCAAAAATAGCATATAATGAGATTTGTTTTTATTTTGTTTGTTAAAATCCTCAGGTACCAAAATAACTACTTGCCTACCTAAGTGACTAATGGGCAAACAGAATTTTACTGGGATGCCTGCACTTTACATTTCTTAACACAGGAATTTGTTAGGAATCCTGACTTGGAAGAATTCTATATGTTATATCTTAACATGTCCACACACGTCAGAAGAAACATATTCAAAATGATATTTGAAAGCCTAATTGTGCTTATTTACTTAAATAATTTACCTATGGAAAGAAATGTAGTAATTTAACTTTAAGAGTATTCCCAGCCGAAACCGGTTTGGCTCAGTGGAATAGAGCATCGGCCTTCAGACTGAACGGTCCCAGGTTCGATTCCAGTCAGGGCACGTGCCTTGGTTGTGGGCACATCTCCAGTGGGGAGGTGCAAGAGGCAGCTGGTCTATGTTTCTCTCTCATCGACGTTTCTAACTCTCTATCCCTCTCAATTCCTCTCTGTGTAAAATCAATAAAATATATATTTTTTTTAAAAAGAGTATTCAGTCAAAGAGGACTATTTAGAAAACAAGTATGTTTATGTTTTCACTAAGCTGTCTTTCAAGGATGAATCCAGTTCTTCCATTTGGGGGAGGGGAGGCGATATGCCTCCTCTACACACACACCTTCAGGCGAGGATGTGCTTGGCCTTGGCGAGAATCTCTGCCCTCGCACAGGATGGGCGCAGAGCCCGCAGAGCTGTGCCCTCGCGGGGACAGGAGAGCAGAACAAACAGTCACGTGTGACTCAAGAGGCTTGTTCATTGTGGCCATAGGGATTTTCTCTGGGAGGAGTTTCCTGCTGACATTTTTGAATCAGCATAATAAATGGTTACCTCGTTCTTATATTTCCGGTCGTGGCATTGCGTCATCTACATCCTCCTGGCCGTACTGGGTTCCTGGAAGCCAACATTCTCATCACAATTCTCATGTTTTCTCAAGCCTGCTTATTCTTCTGGTCCTACCCTCTATCCTATGACCAACTATAGTCATCATTGTGGGGTTATTTTGAAATGCTCCTCACCCCACATTGTGCACTATGAAATTAAGTTGATTCCCTCCCTGAACTTTCTCCTGCCACATGACTGCTGTTGTTGTGCTGAGAGACCTGCCGGCATGTCCCATGACTTCCCCTCACCTCCTTGTCCAATCTCTCTTCCTTCTCTCCTCTCCACAATGCCCAGGTCCCACTCCAGCAGAGCTGATGTTGACATTTTCCTGTTGAGAAATCACTTGTAGGTTCCATACCCACATCAGTGAATGTCCGTGTTTTTAATATGGTTTAAACAGATTGTTTTTGACCCAACTCCAACACACCTGTCCAGGTGGATCTCTGTCCTTCCACTCCCACACCTGAGCTTAGAAGCCTCATCATATCGGTCTGCCCACCTTCCTCAGGTGCCAGCATCCACTCGGTTCCGTGCTTATGCCATTTCCTCTGTCAGTAATCACCCTCGTTCACTTGCTCCTCACCTGCCAAGGTGCAATAGAATGTCTTTTCTCTGTGAAGGCTTTCCATGGCTTTTCCCTCTCCCAATTTGGTCTGAAATTAATCACTTCCTTCATCCATGCTACCCCTGTGATGGCATCCGTGCCATTGTAATAATATAATCGTTATGAGCTTTTGCTTTGGGGCCAGAGAGCCCAGGTGTTAGTATTTGTTCTAAAACCATTGGATTTTCTAGGAGACTTGAAGCAAGGTAGATTCTTCAACTTCATTTTCCTGAGCTGACAAATGGCATTGCATCTGCTTCATGGTATCGTGTTATAATTCAATTAGGTTATTTATGTAAAGTAGAGAGTACAGTGTCTGGTGTGCAGTAAGCACTTCAAAGATGGAAATTGTTACTATTTTCATCATAATCAGTAATAGCAAAGGCAGTGGTCTCCTCTGCTGGACAACAATCCATCTGAAAGGAAGAAGTATTACATCTTCATCATTGTCTGCAGGCCCTGATCACACAGCGCTTGGCATATACAAGGCGACTTGGGAATATTTACCAAGTTAAGAAAGAACATGGACTGAAAACATCAAAATAAAATAACATTGTGTACTCCTTGAATTTATTCTTACCACCTCCTGATTTGTAACATGATCTAGTTAAATGAGTATTTTACAGTACCATTAAGAAACCAATAATGGTTTTTATTCCAAAACACCAAGTTAGATGTTATATACTTTGAAAGCAACAATAAAACCCACCCTTCCTTCCTGCTATCTCCTCCAGTCCGGATAGAGAAAAATTTTAATGCATGAATTTAGTCAACTGAGACACAGAAATGTGATGTGTTTTCTTGCCAAATGAAAAAGATCAATGACATTGGAAAGAGATGGAATTGAACCAAATGGCACTTTCCAAAGTCGTATTATTTAAAAGCTTAAAGTCGTTTTCTTTAGAAGTACTTGGACTCTGGATCTCAGTCACATTATCAATTTTCAAAGCCGGGTTGCAGGATCAATTTTATTTTATTAATATCCCATGCACCATGTCTTCCTTTTCATTTACTCACATTACTCACGCTCCATTTAATAATTTCTCTTTACTCTGAAACTTTCCCTCTGTCACTTCTAGAAGATTCGCAATGATTATGTTTTTATAAGAAAGCTAGGAAAGCATTTGAAAAGTTAGAAGTCGTGATGTGTTAGTATTTGAGGATATCTATGTAGTATGAGCTATCCAGCTGTGTTAAAGTGTGTTTATCACATAAGTGCATAGAGGGCAGAAACATTAGTTTTTCTTTCCTTTTTAAATATTTTATTGATTTCAGAGAGGAAGGGAAAGAGAGAGAGAGATAGAAACATCAATGAGGAGAGAGAATCATTGATCCACTGCCTCCTGCACACCCCACACTGGGGATTGAACCAGCAGCCCAGGCATGTGCATTGACCAGGAATCGAAACCTCACCTCCTGGTTCATATGTCAATGCTCAATCACTGAGCCACACTGGCCAGGTGACAGTGTCAATTTTTCATTGGCCTGACAAAGACTAGATAACTTAAGAAATAATAAGAAATGAGAGGTGGTTTATAAATGGCATGGTGGTGGTGGTGGTGTCTTTTCACTCAAGAACAAACATAAAAAGAAAATACTACATCAACCTGGAGAAATAATCACCGATATGTGTGTATGAAATAGATCGCTGAAGCATACATAATACTCGGCCAAAGTGAAATTGAAAAGCACCAAATTATACTGAACTTCCAATAAAATATTTGAGTAGAGAGCAGCAGCCAGATTATCACATCTATCCCTGTCGTTCATATAAGATAAAATTAATACCCAAATATATTAAGTTCCGATGTTTAAAGTCAGGCTGACTTAGGAAATGAGTAAAATCAGAACATGTATATTAACATGGATGTTGCTTTTACCACCATGCCTTCCCTTGAGTTCATACCTTCAGCTCACACTTCTCATTTATGAAACTTTCATCCACTTTTGCCCAAGAGGGAAGAGCATTGGTATCTTTCAGGATGCTGCTGAGTTAGGTAAATTCAAGGTATTACTTGATAAATTCCCATACATAGTATTGATTGCATTAGTTGAGGATGATGACGAGTTAAGTACTTTATTTGCCACCTAGTGGTGGAAGAAAGCATGGTCAGTATAGCGCTTCCTGTGTAGTCACAATCAAGGTCCTTCAAAAATGGCTTCCCAAAGGAAGACCTGAAGTGTGGCCAGCATTCTGGAGCTCCCTGGGGAAGGGAATCTTACACTGCTGAGCCCTCGCAGCTTTTATTGGCCCCAATTGCCCATAATACACTGAGTGGCCAGATTATCATGATCTCCAAACGCATAATAATCTGGCCACTCAGTGTCTATCCCAGGGGTGGGCAAACTTTTTGACTCAAGGGCCACAATGGGTTCTTAAACTGGACCGGAGGGCGGGAACAAAAGCATGGATGGAGTGTTTGTGTGAACTATTATAAATTCAAAGTAAACATCATTACATAAAAGGGTACGGTCTTTTTTTTATTTCAATAGTTGTATTCATTTCAAACATTTTAACAAGAAGAATGTAAACACTAATTATTATAATTTGAAACTTCAATAAATGGAGGAATCATAGCACAACAGCATACCTTATATTGAAGATGGCAAAGGCAAAGTAAAATTGCCTAACAAAGGAAAGGGACAAAAGCCTTTCAAATTAAACTTAAATATAATAAAATAATTTAAAATTAAAACAAATATAAAAGAACAAAATGTATAAACAGTAAATTAAACATTTTCTTTAGTGCAACTTCCAAATTATGCCCAGGACATAGATGTAGATGGCAATGTAGACTGGGTTGAAAGAACCCTCTGCTCTTTCAGCTCCGAGGGCTGGATAGAACAGCCGAACGGGCCGGATCAGGCCTGAGGGCGGTAGTTTGCCCACGGCTGGTCTATCCTATATAATAAGAGGCTAATATGCAAATTGTCCCCTCGACCAGGAGTTTGACCAGCAGACAGGCCGGCCAACCACCCATATCCCCTCCCCCTGACCAGGCTGGCCGGACCACTCCCTGTATAAGACTCTCTTTCATGGCCCGCGTAGAAAGAGTTCCAATTCAGGGTTTGGGTTCTGGAGAAGGGCCGCACACAAATGAAGAGACTTGAAGAGATTCAATTTGGCGATATGGGGGCCAGGCGGCAGTCCAACTCTAGTGGGAGAACTACTCCTGCTCTGGTCCTGCCGTCCCCTTTTATTGAGGCTTTGGGGAAAACATCTTAGGCAGCATAAACAGAAATTTACAGGCAGGAAAATAACAGAAACTTACTTACAAGGGACAAAATAAGGTGGAGGCTGCTTCAGCTTAACAATATCTTAGCTAAAGGTTAGAACAATTAAGGTTGTTGACCAGCCTTCCTGGCTTCCTGTCAACATCTCTTTTTTAAGTGAAACTAATTTGTTTTCCAGAAACTCCCATGCATGAATGCATGCACTGGACCTCTACTATATATATGCTGAGTGGCCAGATTATGCATTCAGAGTTCATAGTAATCTGGCCACTCAGTGTATATCACTGTAATCCTAATTACAGCTGCTTGGCCGACTGCAGACAAAGTTGCCTATGCATTCCAACAACACTCTTCCCAATTGCTTTCTTTTTTGTAAATCTACACACAAATAGCCAAGATCTATATATAGGTGAACTTTTAAAAATTTAATTAGTTTTATTTTGTGCGTAATTATCACATAAATTGGAATTTCTTATATAGCTCCAACCTTTTTTATTTTGCCAAACAACTTTTCCATCAAGTTATAGAGCTAATGTTACTTCCCGCTGGATGTTCACACCACACAGAATAATTCAAAATTAGCAATTACTACAGGAATGAATGAGTGAATCCTAAGCCTTGGTATCTCTGAGCTATACTTTAAAAGTAAGCTTACCATAGCAGAAACATACCAATATTATTTTGGTGAGAAGATAACTTTCGTTCTGGGAAACACACAAACCCAGGCTGATGTCAGTGGCCTCCAGAAGTAGGAGCCCCGTGCACTGCTAAGAGGAAACTTGGAATCTCTTTCCTCTTTAAGCTCGATTCAAACAAAACACAATAAAAGCTTTCTTTCCCCAGCTTCTCCTACCCAGTGAGAGCCTGGAAAACACTCATAAAATCATGAGCATAGATATTAATAATGCCTTACATTGATATAATGCTTTATAATGTATACATTTAAAAACGTATCTCATGTGATCTGCGGCACTGCTTTTTGCACTAGAAAAGTACAGGTGTCTTTCATCATCTGCTATTTCAAAACACAAAAATCTCTGAAGACAAAAAGGTTTTGCTTTTTGCTGCCGAAACTCATTTAAAGGCAAAGCTCATCTAAATTTTTATAGGATGCTTATAGATCTTGTTTTTTGCACTTAGTGTAAATATTCATGGATCACTACAAAAAATGAATGTGTTTCTTTGTAGGATGCTGCCTCAGACCCCATTCAATATTAAATAATATATGACATATGCACTGAATGATTTTTTTTAATTTAAATTTAAGCATGACTGGATCACCTTAGCCAGTTTGGCTAGTGAACAGAGGGTTGGCCTGTAGACCAAAGAGTCCTGGGTTCAATTCCAGACAAGGGCATATGCCTGGGTTGTGGGCACAGTCCCCAGTAGGGTGAGTGCAGGAAGCAGCTGGTCAATGATTCTCTCTCTTCACAGATGATTCTCTGCCCCCCTCTCCCTTCCTTTCTAAAAATCAATAAAAATATATTTAAAAAAATAAACATGACTGGATGCACAGGTTTGATAATGAACGTGGGTCATTTTAATTCGGATCCATGTAATGATGAGGAAATTAGTTTCCAGGGTTAAAACAGTTCACCCAAGGTCACACTTGCTAGTAACTTCCATCTCAGGCCCAGCGTCCATGGCCTTCTCAGAAGCCCATTTGCCAGCTGAAGAAGGGACTTCCACCCGGTGCGATAAATAGGGACAATTTTTAGATCGCAGTAGCTTCTTCTCACTCTTGTATGAATTGGTCTATGGTAAACCTATTCACCAGTCCTCCAAGGAGAGGAGAAATGTAGGCATATCCCTCACCCGACAGCTTGCTGAAAACACAGTCCTGCCAAAGTGTATTTACCCACAGTCAAGGCCAGTTTTTCCAATGAGCATGGTGCACCCGCCAGCAAGTGGTCACCTAAGAGTGCACACTCACTGATGCTTTCAAAACAATCATTTTTGTCAAGAGACATTTCTTTGCAGATCCAACTATCTATCCTACTCTTCCACCCTCCACATATTTAAAATTCTCTTTAGAGAGGTGGAAGTTCACATGCCACAAATAATTTAAAGGGTATAAAGAGGTTATTAAGAAGTAATATACCTTCTATTACTTTTTAATGTGTCCCTAATGAGTAGCATGCCATTGGTTATAAAGGGTGCTGTTGTGGATATGGGCATAAATCACATCCAGTATACATGTCAACTCTTCCCAGGTTTCCACTATAAGATAAATAGACTCGTCTCTTGTTGAACAGAATTGGGGGCCTGCAGTATTACCTCAGGGCTGACAAAAGTCATCATTGCCTAAAAAGATTAGTCAGATTCGCATAGTCCTGAAGAATCCAAATATATCTCAGAGGCGGAAAGGTTTCAAGTGCCATCTCCTGTACCTCTGGGAAGGGGAGACTGTCTACTTGTGTTTTATTTTTGTCCTATCTATTCATTAGGAATTCAGAATAAGCCCCCCTGTAGCTTCTAAGCATGTGTCCCTCCAACTCCTTCCACCTAAGAGCCCATTGTCTATCTGAAGCTCTCTACCTGGCCTTCTATTTACCATAGCTCTCACATCCCTACCGTGCTCTAAGTACATAATTTTCTTGGGTTTTTAATCATAGTTTTTATAGCAATAAACGTGACAATATTATATTGAAAAGAAATGGCAAGGAACGAAGTTGGGTTAAAGAAAAATGGCAATTATTGTTATAATAATTAACACTTACCTGAGTCTTGCTGTGTGCCAGGAGCGGTTCTGGAACTGTTCAGAGTGTGTCCAGGGTAATGTTATAAAACCCCAGCAATAATCCAATGCGTTTATAACTATTATTTACTCCCGTTTCACCAGTGAGGAAACCAAAGCACAGGAGGGTTGACTGACTTCCTCTCGGTCACACTGTCAGCGGCCAGGCTGGAGTTGTCATCGCGGTGGTCTGTGCTTCCCCTCTGTGCCCGGCTGCTGAGCCTCCGGGAGACTCACGAAGGCCAGCAGGACCTCAAATCTAAGCCAACGAGCGATCACTACCCCAAACACTGGGCAAGAAGATGAGGAAAAGGAGCAAACATGAAGATAATGTCAGCATATGTTGTCAAGTGATAAAACTGAGCTAATACCACTAAGGTTAACTTGATGCAATTTCACCAGAATTTTAAGCTTAATAAGACCTCCAATTGTCAATGGTAATTTGTTTGGAATAATGTTTTTATTTCTGTAGGTGGGATCGCAGGGCCTCAGAATTCTATGAATAATAAGAAGAGAAACTTGGAAATACATTAAATTGATCTTCAGTTGCATCTTCAGTGGCATCTTCATAACACATATCACCCACCTTTATAAACATAATGGGATAAAAGCAATTTTATTCTCTGTTACAGGTTCACTGTACGGAAGACCCCGACATTCATTATGTGAGTCACTGCTGTGTCATTGCTGCAGTCTGGGTAGCACGGAGTCTCCACACACCATAACAACAGACTCTGTCCGCCTTCCCGTCACTCAGAGGCTGGTGGAGTGAGCCGAGGAGTCAACCATCGCCTGCAATCTACAGCAGGGGCAGGGGAGGTGGTCACAGGTATTGTGAGGACAGGGATGGGTTAGGCCAGTGGTAGGCAAACTCATTGGTCGAATTTCAAAATGATTGGAATTTCTCTGGAGAGCCAACGTTTTTAAACTTAAACTTCTAACGCCACTTCTTCAAAATAGATTCGCCCAGGCCGTGGTATTTTGAGGAAGAGCCAATTCAAGGGGCCAAAGAGCCGCATGTAGCTTGCAAGCCGCAGTTTACCGACCACAGGGTTAGACAACCCTAATAGGAAGAACTCACTGCGCTGAGTTTCAGAGAATCTGTCCAGTTGACTATGGGAGTTAAAAGAGGGAAGTAGCTTCCAAGCAGGAGTTAGACATGTCACAGAGCCTGCAGGGAAGGGGAAATTGCAGAATACTATCAGGTATTAAAATAATTTGCTTTTTCAAAAAATGTTGACATACTTTCTAAAAACTTTTAAAATGTTTTTTTCCTTATTTTTAAGGACTTTCCTTTTTAGTGTTAAGCACTTCCCATATATCTTAGCCCAGCTTCTCATAATGTTAACATCTTTCTATGTATACCGTTATTGAAACCAGGCAGTTAACATTCATACCTGAATGTTTGCTCATCTATAGAAGTTAACTCCAGTTTCATCACCTGTACATTGTTTTCATTTGCATGGCCCAGGATCCCACCAAATTTTTAAAATAACTTTATGGGGAAAAATATGTTCAAGTCTTCTAACCTACAAAAAATTAATTATCAAACTATAGTATGGAATTCTGTGAATAAGGAATATATAAACCTAAGTAAAATGAGAGAAGCCGATGAACAAGAATTTTGCAAAATCAGATATGACAATGGCCAATAAATAATGTAAAAATGCCCTTCTCTCTCGTAATCAACAAAAGTGAAACAATATTTTACAATTATCTGTGAGCAATCACAAAAGTCAGATAATCCCAGGTGTTGGTGAAGACGTGGGATAAACTGAACTCTCAGACACTTGCTGTGAAGTAACCAGGAATGACACTTGAAGAGTAATGTGTCAATAGCTCATATAGTTGAAAATGCACAGCATGGAACCACACAATGTCACACTTGCACATGCGCATGAAAGCATATCACTGTTTTTGTAAGTTGCAGCAATATTTATAAAAGAACACTTTAAAAAATGCAAACACCCAGAATTCCCAGTGAGAAGAGTGGGGGATCATGGCTTTGTTCACACATTCTGATACAATATAAGATTACCTTTATACATTTATAACATTACATTTATACAATGCAATGCAATGGTATAGAGCGGTCAAAATACCACACACGTGAATAAGCATGACACACCATGTTCAGAGATTCTTTCAGTGCTTTAGCAGTTCATTATCTCCTGTTTTCTCACTGTTGGGGAGATTTCTGAAGCTTTCGCTTTTTCTATGTATCTCACTCTTCAGAGAGCTCTCACGTGTAAATCACCAGAAGTCATCTACTAGTGATGATTTCTACAGACGCCTACTACAGTGTTATTCTACTGATGGGGTGACAGGTGAGACCAAGTAATTCCGAGTATGGCATTAGGAGGAGAGAGAAAAAATAGAGCGTAATCATTTCTTTCTGTCCCCAGACTTTTCCATTTAAATGGGGAATGGCGCATATCTCTCATACCTCTATCTTATTGTAACTAAGTCATGGACATTTAAGCATAATTGCAATTTTAAAAATGGCACAGTAGAGGTGACACATAATTTTAAATCCCTAATTTCAATTATACTTGTACGGAAATACAGCCATGATGTTCCTCCAAAATATTATACTGATTATATTCCCTGATTTTATTCCTACGTGATTAACTTGCAATAATAAAAAGAAAATTTCTATTACTATAAATATATTATAGCAGCCTAATTTAGTTTTATAATGGTATGTCTCCTTGGTTCACATAGTCATTAATACATATTCCTTGAGTTATTGCAAACAGATATTCTGTTGTCATTGTGCAAAAACTAATAAAAACATAAATTGAAAAAGACCAGAAAACCTAAAAGCATCTATTGCCAACTTTTGTTTACAGCTTTATTGTCAACAGAGGGAACAATATTTTAAAGCTATAAAAGCCAATACAATTATACAAAACTTACAACACAAATCTTTGTCTCCCACAGGAGATTATAATTATTATAATTATTCATTCTCTGTGCCTCTCGTGGCAGTTAAACATTTTAATTGAACATTTATCACCAGACATTTTAGCAAAGAAATGCAGAAGATGCATCGGTTTCTACTTGTTAAACTGAGAATAAAAGATGTGCCCTATCTTATAGAGAGACCGTATCGGCACCTCATTGGCCCACCACTGTAGTCCGCCTCTGTCCTGTGACACAGCGTCCTTTAGGAGCGCTCAGGGTAAGACCTGAGCCCGGCCTGTATGGGATCTAAACAGAAGTTTGATTTAAGCATCTTGATGCTGAACGTGACTAAATGAACTTTTTGTCAAAATGTTAAGTTGAATGCTCCATTAAAAAAAAAAGGAGGTTTGCAGGCACGAGTCACTGAAATCTCATTTTTATGGGAGAAAAATTGAGTTCCCACAAATAGTTTCTATAAAGTCTGAAGTTTGCTCCCATTGCAATGTGTTCTTCTAAGTGCTGTTTCATATTTGCAGCGACGGCCACATCCTCTGGCTTTGAACGTGGCATTAGGTAAGGCAGCGCTGGTGGAACCCGGCGGCCGGGAAGGGTTCTCAATCAGCCCTGGTTTTATCAGAGAGCATTGCCTTCATCGGTGAGGGAGCCAGACAGGCATGTGGATCCACCTGAGCTGTGCGATGGTGAGGCAGAAAGCTGGAAGCTCAAGACAAAAACCAAACCAAACACCCTGAGTTGTTCAAAGTGGATAAGGGCCTTCGGTAGTTAAAGTATGCAGCCTTGATTGCGCCTGCACTGAAAACGTTCGTCAGCAGCTCTGAAGGTAATTATTCCATTCTTTGATTTTATTTATTCTGGTTGAGTTTATATAAAAGATTATGCAAGAAATGGGTTAATATTTAAAATTTTCCCTTTTGGTTTTTATTGTGTTTTGTGGTTTTTTTTGCTTCATAGCATATGAATCCTACTTGAATTTTAAAACATGTTGCTGCTGCTTACATTTCTCCCATGTGAGGCTGAACGGGGAGTTGTTTCAAATGATGTCAGCACACAATGCTGAGGAGGAGATTATAAAAGTCCCAACCCAGCCGAAACAGGTTTGGCTCAGTGGTAGAGCGTCGGCCTGTGGACTGAAAGGTCCTGGGTTCGATTCAGGTCAAGGACATGTAAATTGGTTGTGGGCACATCCCCAGTAGGGGGTGTGCAAGAGGCAGCTGGTTGATGTTTCTCTCTCATTGACGTTTCTAGCTCTCTATCTCTTTCCCTTCCTCTCTGTAAAATATCAATAAAATATATTTATATTAAAAAAGTCCCAACCCATCAAAAGCATGTTTGAGTAAATAACTAACTAAATAAATATGCTTTGAGTTTTAGAATGATGTTCCTAGTATAAATATTTAACTACTCTTCCATGTAAGTTATTAAGCTTTGAGGAACCTGGGATATTTCAAATATTTTAATATACTTCAGTTAATCTTTCAGAGAGGAAGGGAGAGGGAGAGAGAGAGAGAGAGACATTAATGATGAGAGAGAATCATTGATCAGCTGCCTCCTGCACGCCCCCCCCCCCTTCCACTGGGGATCGAGTCTGCAGCCTAGTCATGTGCCCTTAACCGGAATCAAACCCGTGACCCTTCAGTCTGCAGGCCGAAGCTCTATCCACTGAGCCAAGCCGGCGAGGGCCCATTTTTTAATTGGATTGTTTGTTTTTCTTTTGTTGAGCTGTATGAGTTCCTTATATACTTTGGAAATACACTTTGTTGAGATCTCTCTCAGACAGCAGACACCTGGCACCTCCAGGCAGGGGTTCCAATGTGGCTGGTGTGTCTCAGCATGTGCCCTCAAGCTCAGGGGAAGGCACTCTGTAGAATGTGGAATGACCGCCTTTCTCGGTACCAGGAAGGGAAGGTTGTTAGCATCTTCCTTAATGTGTTTAGAAATGACGTTGGTCCCAGCCAGCATGGATCAGGGGCTGAGCATCAACCTATGAACCAGGAGGTCACAGTTGGATTCCCAGTCATGGCACATGCCCCTGGGAAAGGCTCCATCCCAGTCTAGCTGGGAGGCGGGGGGAGGGACATATAGAACCTCTCTCATCATTTATGTTTCTATCTCTCTCTCCATCTCCCTTCCTTTTTGAAATCAATAGTTTTTTAAAAATAGAAATGAAATTGGTAGCTTACACATAATACTTTCAAATTCAATGGAGAAAAGTGTTTTAAGAAACAATGCATCTTCAAATCCAACTTCTGTATTGCTTTGTCTCTTTGCCAGCTAACAACAAATTTTTGGAATGTTGTTCTAATTAAAGAAAAATCTCTAAAGAATAATACCTTTTGTGATTCTAATCAAATATATTTTGTCACAAAGGAGATAGCATGCTTTCAACTTGTTTTTCATACCAGATGTCCATTTAGACTCTGTTTCAATTTTAAATGAATCTCAAAAGCATCAATACATGCCCAATTAATCTGATTCCAAGCACAAAGATTAGCCTCCATGTAGTAAAAATTTAAGACGCCTAATAAATGCAACTGGAGTGAAAACAACATGAATAAAAACAATTATGGGAATTAAAATAAGTAAATCCTATTATCTGAAATTCTGTGTTAGCAAAGCAGGAAAACTCCAGTTTCATCTTCTGGATTCCTCTCTTTGTAAAATACAGGTGAGAATTTATGCAGCCCCCGTAACCAAATTTCAATTTTTAAAAAATATTATATGCCACCTGTACACGTTTAGTCATGAATGAAAGGTTAACTCAGCATAAGAAGTATCTGTGAAAGCAGCTTGACTGTTGAAATAACATTTTAATTCATCAAAGAATATATAACACAGGATCAAATGGGGCAAGGAGCTAATGAATTTTGGGACTGAAAACGTGGCCCAACTCTCTATTCCTCTTGTTTCATTGCATCTTGTTTGCTGATAGTGTTTTAAGAGTATATAAGGGAGGAAAAGATGTGTAACTTTAAAGAAAACCCTTTATGACAACATCTGTATTATTTAACCATTAATTTCTACTATAAATAATTCTTTGACTTTCTTTCACTATGTCAGTAGTTTATAGCTTATTCTAGTCTACAATACTTTTGAGGTTTCATGAGGGTTATTTTTCCTAACGCAATCAGGAGTGTGGTTCTTACTTGGTAAAGATAGCATATTGTCTGTAGTTTGGGAATAGCAGGAGGTGACATTGCCAGATTCAATTAAGAAACAACTCTGACCAAAACTGGTTTGGCTCAGTAGATAGAGTGTCGGTCTGTGGACTGAAGGGTCCCAGGTTCAATTCCAGTCAAGGGCATGTACATTGGTTGCGGGCACATCCCTGGTGGGGGTTGTGCAGGAGGCAGCTGGTCGATGTTTCTCTCTCATCAATGTTTCTCTCTCTCTCTCCCTCCCTCCCTCCCTCCCTCCCTCCCTCCTTCCCTTTCTCCCTCCCTCCTTCCTTCCCTCCTTTCTTCCCTCCCTCCCTCTCCCTCTCCCTTTCTCTCTGTAAAAAAAAAATCAATAACATATATATATATATATATATATATATATATATATATATATATATAAAGACCCAGGAATGCCTTTTTTTAAAACCTGAGAACCAACTCGTTGACAAGCTGGAAAGTGTGGTAGCCGTTTGCCTGGTCTCACTTGTATGACCATCCTTTCCTGATGGAACTAGCTGGGTGGGCTGAGTTCAAGTCTAGCTTGTGTGGCCTCACACTCAGGCTGAGGCTGGGCTCTGGTGGGACTTGAGCCACAGCTGGGAGCATGGCGCCCTCAGGGTGCGCCCATCCACTCTGCTCCGGACCCAGGAGGAGCCTCCGTGGCTGCTGACCTCCACGCAAGCCCTGAGCCCACTGCACAGCTGTGCACTTCCCCTTTCAGGAAGTGTCTCAGAAGAAATCTCTCTTTGGTGAAAAAAATATCCTTGTTTTAAGAAGTAGAGGCAAAATGAGTGAAAAATCTGAAGAGATCAGAGAGGAACAACAGTTGTCCCAAAACAGGAGCAGGAATGTTAAGGATTTAGAGGTTGGATGGCACGTGTGCAAGAGTATAATGGAGGCCAGTGTGCTCAGTGTAACCTCGGTGAACAAAAGGATCAGTAAGTCTTGATAACACAGAAATCCTCACAGATGGGAAAATCCCTCTTGTCAGCAGCGTGCTTCCATGCGGCTCTGAAGGAATTTTCAGAAATCTGGTGAAAACCATCATCCCGTCCCTGGGGTGGAATAAGCCATAAGAAATCTCCAAAGCCAGGGCCCGCCTCAGTAATAATGAACACTCAGCCACGCAACCTCGCTGCTTTCTGCCCATCAACCCAGGCGAGTGCGTGCCAGGCCCTCAGCCCCTCGTCTTGGCACCGAGTCCGGACTCAGCTGCATCTCAGGGAGGCGCTCCTGACAGACTGCTACCCTGGGGAGGCCAGCTTCCAAACGTGAGGCCCTCCAGCCAGCCGCCTGGTCTCCATCTCAAAGCCCTCGGGTTGGTATGGGTGCCAGATGCAGAGTGTGGGGACAGACATGGCATGGGCTGAGCTGAAAAGGAAGAGCAGGAAAAGAGAAAGGGCCATGCGTTTAACAATCAGTTACCGGGTCCCCTCAGCATGGAAATGGCGCTCCCCTCCAAAACTCGTGCATCTCCTCCGGTGAGGTGTCCACGTTACTCCATCGGTAATATCTGCTATGGCCGCCCTGGTCACGTGCCAGGAAATTGCCATTCAGGCTGAGATGAAATTTTGTGACTGTCTTCTGTCCAATCTGGGAAGCAGGGCAGAAGAGATCCTTCCACATCCTAGGTGCGTGCCAAGGGGTGAGGGGATGAAAGATGGTTTATTTTAGCTTCTGCAGCTGGAAACAGTAAGCTAATGCCCACAAAAACTCATGGGGAAATTTCCAAAAAGGAGCAGCAGAAAAAAATAGAAAGGTTCACTACCATTCGCTTCTGGATGCTCAAAACCCATACCCTTCTTTCTGTACTTAACCGTCCTCCCCTATCCCTACCAAAAAAAAAAAAAAAGAGTGGGAGACAAGATAAGACGAAAGGACAAGGATAGTGATAAAAAACTGAAATAAATGTGGTAGATACGAAACCATATCAGCAATCACTTCAAATGCCAGTTATGTAGATAAAAGTCTATCAAAGGTTGTTTTTTTAAAAAAAAAATGACCCAGCTATGTGTTGTCTAAAGAAACCAATTTTAAATATAGACACACTCACTACCTGGCCAGCATGGCTCTGTGACTGAGCACTGACCTCTGAACCAGGAGGTCACGATTCCATTCCCAGTCAGGGCACACCTGGGGGTTGTAGACTCATCCCCAGGAGGGGGTGTGCAGGTGGTAGTGGGTCAGTTCTCATCGATATTTCTATCTCCCTTTCCCTTCCTGGGGCCAGAGGGGGCAGAGGCATTCTTGCCCCAAACCCCAGCCCACAAGTCTCCCTCTCCAGAGGCAGGCCTCCCTCAGAGGTCAGGACAGGCCTCCAGGCCACTGCGTAGACTGAGCGATGGAACTGCACGTCCCTCCAGCTCCTTGGCTGCTGGCCGTGGGGGTATCCCGAGAAATGGCACATCTGCTGGTTATGAAGCTGGCAACTCTGGGCCCGCAGGGCCACCCTGGGCCCTTGGGAGACGCACTGAGGAAGCTCCTCTCCCATCCACCGCCCAGGCACGGGGGAAGTAAAGAAGCATGTTTCGGTTTGCTCTACACAGAGCAGAAAACTCCAGTGTGCTATCGATCATTGCTTCCCGTTCATCACTCTTGGGTTTGTCTCATTTTGGTCTTCTTAAACTCAGTGGACATGAACACACACAATTTTCAAGTCTCTCATAACCCAGGGCGAGTCAAGAATTTCTAGTTAAGGAAAATCAATGTATTGTTTGCCCAGTGCCATCTGTCAGCACAACCAAGTGTAGATGGTGTTTATCTCAATAATCTTTCAAACCCTCTGAATATATTTTAAGTGGAGTTTAAATATCATGAGTACAATTAATGGCATACTTCATGTCAGGGTGATAGAACAAAATAATTACAGATTTTCTAAAACGGTAGGAGCACTCTGGAAGCAGAAGATATATTTTACAAACCTTTTTATTTTTCTGCAGAAGCAACAGCAAACATTTTCAAAACACCCTCAGATTGCATGTCAACAAAATGGCAATGTCAGGGTGTCCCGCTAACCTGTGGCTCTCCTCCTGTGGGCAGCGGAAGCATCTGTCATGAGCAATGGAAACAGAAACTAGATGTTACACGTGACAAAAAGCATAATTTGATTTTGGAAAAGAGAACATAAGTTCATTTCTCAGTGCTCATGGGAGCACTGAGAAATGAACTTATGTTCTCTTTTCTAAATGTTTGATAAACGTTTCCATAATTTTCCAAACTTATGTTCTCTTTTCCAAATGTTTAATAAATGTTTCCACAATTTTACATAAGTGTGTTTCATCTATTTCTCCATCTACCTATTTATTTAGTCAATGGATTATACCTCTACCATGTGTGAGACACTCTGTTTGGCACTGGGAATACAAAGAAAAGACATATTCTTCCCCTCAAAAAATGTGCTTCAGAAGGAAGAGGGAGGGGGCAGGTGGCAGATGGGGAAGGAGGGATAAATGGTGATGGGGAAAGATGACTCCGGGTGGCGAACACAGTACAGTATACAGATGACGTATTATGGAATTGGACACTTGAAACCTATGATAATTTTATTCACCAATGTAACCCAAATAAATAATAAAATATAAATAAAAAGAGAATTGCACTTCTTTTAGGATAGACAATATCCGAGCAAATAATTGAAAATGCAGTGTTATTTGTAATAAAATATGTGTCGCAAGATAGAGTGATCGCATGCAGGGGTGGTGACCAAAGCTTCACTGGGAACAGAGGCTATCTGAGTGAGGTGCTGAGAATAAGTCTGAGTTGGCCATGCTGACATGCAGGGAGGAGCAGCATATTCTGAGGCCTGGGGCGTGTACCTAAGTGACACAGTCAGAAAGCTTTAGGCCTGTCACATGATGGGAGCACGAGGAACACAGCTGCGTGAGCTGGAGAGACCCAGGCATTTTCCGACGTAAGCAATGGAGCCTCAGAGATGTTCTGCAGGAAAGGAAAGAGTTCATCTCTGATTTCAGAGGGACAGGTCCAGGAGGACCACGGCAGGAGGAACCCTGGAATCAGTGAGGAGACTATGGAAACTTGTATTTAACAGTGAGACTTACATTGCATAGAAACGGAGAAGTGGGAAACACAGATGTCTGGGCTGCTGGTGAGTGTCTTTAACTGAAACAGAGTTGGAAGCAGCAAGAGAGCATTTGGAAGGAGAGCTGAATTCTGTGAGTCCCTGTAGAGCCTAACACGTGTGTAAAGGAGTTCATTCCCACATATGGTGTTGTGGGCCAGTGAAGTGTAAAGTGTGAGCAGGTACTAAAGTGAACTCTCCAAACGGCCCCCTTAGCAGTTCATTTCTACCCCCAGGCTCCTGTGTGAGCGACCTGTGGAGGCTGGTCTGTCCGTCTGGTGGCACCTGAGAACCTCTGTAAGCTCCGCCTTTCAAACCTGAGTGTTTCCTTGGTTTGGTCTCCGGTGCGACCATCCATCGTAATCCATTTCTCATTCTAAGTCCCTTGCTTGACTCCCAGCCGCCTACACCAACAGGAAACTGGGAAATGCTAAGGTGGAGAGAGAGAAACCGACACAGGTATCACTACTTGTGGGATTAGTGATTTCAAGGAAACAAAAATCAATAAATTACAGGATAAGGCAAAAATAGAAACATAATGAAATAATCAATAAATAATATAAGAATAAACTGTTTCACATATTCACAACTGTAGACCTACTTTTGTCTCACCATGTATTTTGGTTACATTTAAAAACTGGAACACACACATACATACACACACACTGGCCAATGACACAGCTGACTCATGTCCTTTGGGTGTGTGATTCTATCTGCTTAGTGATGTAGTGTTTCTTCTCTTGGTAAAGGTAGATCTATCCTGGAAATGTGGAGGTGTAATGCAAACACCTACCTACTTTATACCCACTTCTGTTTGTCCATCCGTAGCTGTCTTCCAAAGGCCTACTTATCTTGATCTTCTAAACTTTACCCTCTAAGCCCCTGACTAATCCCCTTACCATTCCCTATAACCTATGACTCTGTCTACAGTCTTGCCTTGGGCACTTCTTACGCCACACCAAGGTGGCGAAGCGAGTTCACGGAGCTTTTTCCTTTGTTCGGACTTTCCATGGCACCGCTCCCGGGGCACCTCTAACTGTGGCTGCGGAGCACCAGCAGTCCAGGCCCAGTCTCACCAACGCAGCAAGCGGGCCCATCATGAACCAGCCTTGGCTTTCCTCTGTTGTCCTGTGACTAGAGAACCCACTGCATCCGGGCACAGGTACAAGATAAGGACCCGCAGGAAGCAATGCAGTCGTGGTGGAAGACCATAGCTAGGGAATCGGCCGCTGTCAGTGCAAATTCACATGCCTTTGATGCTGCTCCTGACTACCCTTGTTAGGTCACTCCCTGTACACTGGGCTGCTCCTGGGCCTACCTCATCATAGGACCTGATCGGTCCTGGCATCTCTGACCACAGACACGTGATGTTTCCTGGTTAGATACGTCATCCATATCAGGGCTTTGCAGAAATAAGGGGGATGGATTTTGAATGGTGCTGCAGATGGCCTAGGGTCTTCCGCTGAGAACTGAAAGGTATTTGCTGTAGTTTTCCTATTACAGCTTGACACAGCCCCTTTTCCCACCACAGATACAAAAGGACTTACTAGGTCTACGGCTCAAGTGACAGAGCTACTTGCATGACATATTGACCCCGCTTCAGAGCCATAGTAAAAGCGGCCATCCTTCCATGTCCCTGGGTATCAATGTTCTCAGGTACAAAATATGCTGCCTTCAGAACTTGCTGACGCCTAAAATTACTCTGGATCATATATAAATGAGGTGGTCAGAAAAGGCTCTTTGGCCGTAACAACACACACTTCTCCCACAGCAAAATATACTCACCCATCCCCACCCCCCCAAAAAAATCCTCAACATGTGTTTCTAATCATAGCATCAGGCTCAAAGTCTGGGATTTTGTCACTTATATCAGGTCTAGCTTTGTATCCTCTTCTTCTAAAAACCTATGAATTTCAATAGGAAGAGAGACAAATGAACAAACAAGTAAGTTTTTGATCTCTCACATACATTACATGATTTGTGGAATAGCGACAAGGTAACTCCAATGAACACTCCCATTTGAAAAATAGAAAATGGACACGAATCACTGCTGCATGGCACTCAGAAACCCTATGACTGTGTTGGCACGCCCCCTACTCTGGGGGTGAAAAACATTCCATGATCGGTGGTTCCCAGTTCTGCTTCCTGGGAGTGGCTCTCGGTCTATGGTGCCCTCATAGCATTTATCCAAGAATCCCTGAGGGTTTTATGTACTTGGTTATCATCAACCACATTTCCCCAAACAACAAATCTCTGGGGTTTGTTAGGTATTCTATTCGCATGACTTGTGTTTAGAAAATCCACAAACATTTGGGTGCTTTGAATTTTATTGGTCCGTCAGGAAATGGAGAAACCATAATTTCTAGAATAAATACAAATGTGCGGGAGTTGAGGGCAGAAAAGAAGGTAGGAGAGAAAGCTAAAAAGGAATACTCATATATAAAGTGTCCATGAGTAGTGAGGTTGATATCGGTGGCGGGCGGGGTGAGGGGAGGGTTTGAAGAAGAAGTCATAATATGGGCAAACAAGGCTAAACCCTAGAATTAGGTAATTATATTTGGCAATTAATAGGTCTTATTGCCACATAACAGATGTATGAAGTGATCACATAATGTTTTAATGGTTGAATTATATGCAAATGCAAATCATGGACTATAGCATCTGACTTTAGGGCTGCCTGCCCTAAGACCAATTTAATAAATGCAAGACCTTGCCCAGCATATTCCTAGGGGGAAATTAAATATTAAGATTCTTTTATATCTTTGTCTAAGAAATTCTTATAATTAGATGCCTATGGAGGGAGAGCAATCTAAATTACAGAGCTGAAAGAAAAAACATTAGTCTGGAGGTGGCTCTTCAGTCTGTCTCATTTACAATATGAGTAATAAAAAATATAATTATCAGAACATGAGGAGGAGCAAATTCCCCAGGCCTGCCCTCCAAGTTTGGGCTCTGTGTTCCAGGGGACGAGTCTAAATGAGCAAAAAAAGAAAATGCAATCCCCTGTGAATAACAAAACCCTAAGTAATATCAGTAAAGTAGTTAGCTCCCGAGAGCAGTACACCCAGTAACAGCAGTGGGAATCTCGAACAAAGGAGAGACATACACTGCTCTAGCCCACCAGGAATGATTTGCTCTCACCCAAATCTTATCCGTTCGGATAGATGAGATAGTTAAGGAGAATGCTATGCGTAGAATATGCCTACCAATGATCCAGCCACATGTTTATGGACATGGAAATAAACATGAAGGGACTTTGGCTACCAAGTTTGATTTTATGAAGCAAGTGCTATGAGTTGAATTGCATGCACCCCTGAAAAGCTTTGTAGAAGTCCTATTTCCAAGGACCTTGGAATTTCATCTTATTTGGAAACCAGTGGCCCGGTTCATGGATCCACGCACATTGAAAGGAAATTAATTAGAATAAATATTTTAATGTCACTGTTTGCCCTTTCTCTATAATACAAGCCTTTTATGCGTGCCAGCGAGAGCTTTCTACGTATCACGCACGCGGAAGTCAATGTTTATTTTTAAATTGCCAGTGCGTGTCTTATGTACCGGTCAGATGGACATACAGTTGGTCGCTTAGCCTTTTATATTGGGAGATAGATAGGGTTGTGGCAGATGGGTAGTTAAAATGAAGTCATGGAGGAATAGGATGGAAGGATGGGCCTCCAACCCCAGCATCGTGGATCTTCACATGAGAAGGTGGCTGGCCATGTAAGAATGGACACGGAGGAGAAAGTCAAGTGGAGGCAGAGGATCCAAGTGATGCATCCACAAACCAAGCACCACCTGGGATTTCCAGCAAACCACCAGAGCTGAAAGAGGCGGAACGGCTCCCCTGAAACTTCCAGAGGTGTCTCGGCCCTGCTGGCGTCTTCGTTCCAGACGTGTAGACTCAAGAGATGTGAGATAACAAACTCTCCTTCTGAGTCGCTACTTAACAAGAAAGTATAACGATGGGTAACAATGATTGTGAGCTTTGAATTCAAGCAATCTTGGCTTAAAGATCGAGCTCCACCATGAACTAGCTATGTGACCTCAAACAGTTTATTTAAATTGTTATTCAAAACCCAGCAAGGAGTGCAGACAGCAGCCAGCTGACAGGTGTCTGAGCCCTCAGAGGTTGCCTCACCTGCAGGGAATCACTTCCCACCAGGTCATGCCCCTCCCCAGGGGGCCCTCCACCCAAGGCCTCAGTCGTGCGTGCTCAGAAGGCCCCGATCCCCGTAGCCGTCGGGGTGGCCGAGGCCAGACCTGGGTTGCATTCTTGACTTCTCCTTAGGCCCACTCCTCCTGCCCCGTCTCCTCCCTTTCACAGGAGTTGATCCCTACAGATGTTGGCCTCTACTAGGCCACATAAGTTCACCTCAGTTCCTTCGCTGTCAGTGTGCAGAACCTTCTGGAAGGTACAGAAATGGCAATCGGTTTTAAGATTAAGCAGGCAGGCCCCCTTGGGCCAGAGTTCATTATAGTCCCAAGATAGGATAATATTGATTTCTACAGCCCTGCTGAAGCGCTCTGCGTCTCTTTCTATAGCTCCCCATAAAAGCAGAGAGGTTAGAGAAAGGTAACATAAATAATAAAAGTTATTTTTCGCCTCAGCTGTGAATTTTCCATTGATCATCACTACGTTGTTCTACATTTGTTACACTGATACCATATCATCGTACTCAGAATCAACGGGACAAATCAGAGACACAATAAACGTACAGCATGAGCTACCTAATGCAGAAATCAACCGAAAATCACCTGCATTCTCTTCCCATGAGAAACCTCAGATTTATAGACTTCATAAAACATGTTTGCATGTGTGTGCTATGAATGTGATGTGTTCAGAAGGCTTCGCCTCTGAATGTTTCGGGTTAATTGAGTAAAAATTAGGGCTGATAAAGTAGGGCCCGGTATGCCAGTGATAGCCTACACCCCATCGGCCAGGGAGTCGCTCCCACAGCCCAGCAGACGCAGCACCTTCACGGAACTCCCACACTGCACTTCTCCCGAGCGTAACTGCGTTTTCAGGAATCGTGTACTCAGGTATTCTGCACTACCACATTTTAGACTGTTTCAGTGATATTTCTGCTCATCGCCATAGCCAAATCACTAGTCCTCTTTGAAGATGCAGGTTGCCCAGGACCAAACCAGAGACGGTAGGACCTGCATCACCACCATTTGCCCACCACCCAGAACTGAAATAGCATGGCTGACATGTACACATAAGGAACTGTTTGACATTGAAATGGGGACTCAAAAGAACTGTTGGTCCAGAAACTCACTACAGACGGATTTATTTGCCCCTCAGCATAACCGTTATAGCTTGTCTTAGTTTCGGTACTTATAAGGGAATTCCTCATATCACATGATCTCACACATCTAGGGGAAATAATGAACAACATAAACTGATGAACAAAAACAGGCCCAGAGACAGAGGAACATTTGTCAAACCTCAGAGGGAAGGTAGGGGAGGTGGGGAGAAGGGAGAGATCAACCAAAGGACCATGTGCACGTGTATGAGCCTAACCCAGGGGTGGGCAAACTTTTTGACTCAAGGGCCACCATGGGTTCTTAAACTGGACCGGAGGGCTGGAACAAAAGCAGCCTGACCATGCTGGCACTCTCCTCTTGGGCTGATGGTGAAGGAGCGGAGGGGAGAGCAAGAGAACCCTCCGCTCTTTCGGCTCCGCGGGCCGGATAGAACAGCCGAACAGGCCAGATCGGGCCCGCAGGCCGTAGTTTGCCCACGGCTGGTCTAACCAGTAATCATGGACAACAGGGGGATGGGAGCATGCATTGGGAGGGGTTTGGAATGGGATGGGGGGGTGAGGACAAATATGTGACACCTTAATCAATAAAGAAATTTTTAAAAAGTAAAAGTAATGCTATGTCCCACAACTGTTCCCATGTTTTCTCGAGGCATTTCAACCATTTGAAGAGAAGGTGTTTTAAAAAATGACAGTCATTCTGTTTCTGAGAGGCACTCTTATCAGCTACCCTTTCCAAGTCTCTTAAATATAACCTCAACTAAGTAAACAGTCCTGGCTTTTTCACTCCAGGGGTGGGTAGCATGGAAAGCTTTAGAACAGCGGAGTGCAGTGAGCTGACTCTTCCACCACCATCAGAAAGCCTCACATTCGCCAAAACTGGTTTGGCTCAGTGGATAGAGTGTCGGCCTGCGGACTGGAAGGTGCCAGGTTCAATTCCGGTCAAGGGCATGTACCTTTGTTGCAGGCACATGCCTAGTAGGGGGTGTGCAAGAGGCAGCTGATCTATGATTCTTTCTCATCGATGTTTCTAACTCTCTATTCCTCTCTGTAAAAAATCAATTATATATATATATTGATTTCATATATATATATATATATATATATATATATATATAAAGAAAGAAAGGAAGAAAGAAAGAAAGAAAGAAAGAAAGAAAGAAAGAAAGAAAGAAAGAAAGAAGAAAGAAAGAAAGAAGAAAAGAAAGAAAGAAAGAAAGAAAGAAAGAAAGAAAGAAAGAAAGAAAGAAAGAAAGAAGAAAGAAAGAAAGAAAGAAAGAAAGAAGAAAGAAAGAAAGAAAGAAAGAAAGAAAGAAAGAAAGAAAGAAAGAAAGAAAGAAAGAAAGAAAGAAAGAAGAAAGAAAGAAAGAAAGAAAGAAAGAAAGAAAGAAAGAAAGAAAGAAAGAAAGAAAGAAAGAAAGAAAGAAGAAAGCCGCACATTCTAAGGAAGGTCGCCCAGGCTTACCCCCTGTGTATGTGCCCTATCCCGAGCTTCTTCCTGGTCCTCCAAGGCTGTTCCCAGAGCTCTGGCAGCAGGGCACAGCTGAGCGCTGGAGGATTCCTGCGCACACGGAGGCCCGAGGGCTCCGGCAGCACAGCGGGCTGGGGAGAAAGCGGTCACAGGGGTGACTGACTCAAAGCTACCGCTACCGTTTGAATGTAAATGTGACTCTCTACTCACTTCTCTAGCCGATCACTGCCTAAAGTTAAATCAACCATTTAAATGCAGACAACTAGTCATTAAATGCAGTGAAACAAAGGCACAGTTCTCTGGAACGTGGACAAGTTGGCAGCGATTCAGTTCATTAAAGTAATCTACACACACTGTGGACTTACCTTTTTTTTAGAACACTGGTGTACTCAGGAAGGGGGGCCCTTGCTAAGAGCGTCTTCAGGCGGCAGGATAATCAACGCGGTGAAAACATTTCATTTACTAATGCTTACTTCCAGGGAGTGTGAAAGCAGGCTGGTGGAAAGGAGTGGGGGGAAAAGGAGAGGGAGGGAGGGAGGGAGGGAGGGAAAGAGAGAGAGAGAGAGAGAGAGAGAGAGAGAGAGAGAGAGAGAGAGAGAGAGAGAGAATATTCTTTCTGCAAAGCCTTTGGTTCTTCCCTTCTCGGACTGTTCAGGTCTAGAGGTTGAGACTTTGTCTCATTCTGTGATTGGCCTTAGGTCCCCACCTGTGACTGAGCAAGCAAAACATTCATGTGACATGTCCCACAGACTCAGGACCAGGACGGTAAGAGGTAGCAGGACAAACCTACAAGGAATTCACTGTAAACATTTCCCCAAGATGTGTCGGCCTTGAAAAGCAATTGCTTCAAATCCTATTAAAGTTTATAAACTCCTGGAACCTGGGCCCTTTAAATGGTGAAAGATGTCACGCTACACGTCAGTGTTGCCGGAGTTCTTCCTGTGACCACACTCAGTCTTTGGGTGAGGACAGCATGGAGGAGGGCAGTAAAAAAGAGAGTAAAGGAAAGAGAGGACCAGGAAGGGAGCAAGCTTGGGCATACCGCCTCTCTTAGGCAATTACAGTGACTGCAGAAATCAGGGTAGATATAATCAGTGTTTAGCTCTTGTATAAAATTTTAAAATAAACCCATTGGCAAAGTCTTTAGCTTTTCAAGTTGCAAGAGGCTAGATGACTCCGTTTGCTACTATAGAAATTCAATATTTATTCCTTAAAAATGGTTTACCTACACTAATAAAAGAGTAAGATGCAAATCCACCATACCTTCGCGACTCTCACCAGCCAATTAGAAGAGAGTATGCAATTTAAGCCAACAGAGATGATGAGTCAATTTGTATATGCAGGCGCCAGGTGGCCAGGGGCGGGTGGGACACTTGCATCACTGCATGGCGACAGCACAGGCGTTCCACACCACCCCAGCCACTCCCGGCCTCTGGGCAGCTGGGGAAGGCCCAAAAGCAGCTCCAGGCCTCAGCATAAAGGTGGCTAACCATTTAGCAACACTGGCAAGGGTGAAATCAATATAATTTTATTAGCCAGTATCACCCCAATAAATTAAATAAAAAAATAAAATTTAAAAAAAAACGTAATCTATAGTAATAAAAGTATAATATGCTAATTAGACTGGATGTCCTTTCAGACGAAGCCAGGGCTACGAGGGAAGCCTGGGCCCCCGGTGCCAGAGGAAAGCCAGTGCTGGCAGCCAGGGAAAGGAAGGCCTGCTCTTGCATGAATTTCATGCATTAGGCCTCTAGTCCTACCTAATAAAATAATGATATGCAAATTAACCATCACTCCACTCAAACCACACCCACCAACCATGCTCACCATCCAATTAGAGCGAGTATGCAAATTAATCCCAACCAAGATGGCTGCAGCCACGAAGAGCAGTTGAGAGGCTTGGGTTTCCCTGGCAATAGAAGCCAAGCTTTCCACACACCCTGGCGGCCTAGGCCTCCACTCAAGAATACAAAGTTTTGGTTATAGAAGGTAAATCCCAAGAAAAATGGCAGCAGCCACGGAGCTAGAGAGAGCAGGCTTGGGTTGCCCCCGGCAACGGAGGAAGCCAAGCTTTCCACCTGCCCTGGCCAGCCTAGGCCTCCACTCAAGGCTACAAAGTTTCAATTGTAGAAGGTAAATAAATTCCAGATACCAGGGCCTCCGCTTAGATCGCTGGGGGGCATGGCTGGCCTGTAAACCACCACAGGCCCCTCGCCCAGGCTGCCTGACCCCCCAAGGGAGCCCCCACCCTGATCTGGGACACCCTTCAGGGCAAACCAGCTGGCCCCCACCCATGCACCAGGCCTCTATCCTATCTAATAAAAGAGTGATATGCAGATTGACCATCACTCCAACACACAAGCTGGCTGCCCCCATGTGGTCAAAGATCCTATCCCCATGTGGACACAAGATGGCCACCACAAGATGGCCAGCAGGGGAGGGCAGTTGAGGGACCAGGCCTGCAAGGGAGGGCAGTTGGAGGCAATCAAGCCTTCAGAGGAGGGCAGTTAGGAGTGGCCAGGCCAGCAGAGGAGGGAAGTTGGGGGCAAACAGGCTGGCAGGGGAACAGTTAGACATCAATCAGGCTGGCAGGCAGAAGCAGTTAGGGGGCAATCAGGAAGGCAGGCAGGTGAGCTGTTGGGAGCCAGCTGTCCTGGATTGTGAGAGGGATGCCTGGGCAGTTTAATATCCCTTGAGGGGTCCCAGATTGGAGAGGGTGCAGGCTGGGCTGAGGGACACCCTCCCACTGTGCACAAATGTCATGCACCTGGCCTCTAGTTTCTATAATAAAAGCCTAAGCGACAATTACTGCAGAACGACCAGTCACTATGATGTGCACTCACCACCAGGGGGCAGACACTCAATGCAGGAGCTGCCCTTGGTGGTTGGGGAAGCACTGCTCAGCCAGAATCTTACAGGGAAGCACTGCTCAGCCAGAATCCGGGCTCACAGCTGGTGAGCACAGTGATGGTGGCAGGAGCCTCTCTCACCTCTGCAACAGTGTTAATGGGCAGTGAGCCAAGTTGTAAGGACTTTTGAGCTTTTATTCACATAATGTACCCTCTGTATCTTTCTATATGTGCTATTTGTATAATACACTTTGCCCAGAAGGTCATCTGGTCTAATTAGCATATTACACTTTTATTATCTACACTGCTTCTTGCTAAGGAGAAGCAAGAAGGCAAGCAGTAGGAGCGAGGAGTTCCAGAATGTGAGAGGGATGTCTGACTGCCATCTTAGGCCTGGGACGGCGGGGAGGGGGAGATTGGGCCTAAGCTGTCAGTTGGACATCCCCAAAGGGGTCCTGGTCTGCAAGAGGACTCAGGCCGGGCTGAGGGACCCAAACCCCAGTGCACGCACGTATTTCTTGCACCAACCAGGCTCCCAGTATTTATTATAAATGATGGGGGGGGGGAAATAGTGTGCCCCTCGACTTTGTGTCTCTTGCCCCATCAATTTTTATATTGTAGTGTTGTTTCAATTACCTAGTAAAATTCTTTCCGCTCTCCTAATCTCACATGTATGTTTCTACAGATCCATTTTATAATCATTTCCTATGATAAAAATGTTGTTTTGAATATGAAAGTGTTCCAGTAAAAAGCTAATCTAAGATAGGACTTATGTATAGCTTTCCAACGTTGAGAACTCTTACCTACACAAAAGGAAAGCAAGGGCCACAAGGCTAATCTAAATATTAAAATGCATACACTGGTCATTCAGATAAAAACGAATATCTCATTTGAGAAGTCATGTGGATGGAAACAAAAATTTCATGAAAATTAAAACCTAGAAATTAATGTCCAGGCATTCGCAAGAGAAAGGAAATCCTATAAAACAGCAATAACATGCCGTTTCTAAAATACCAACATGATACCAGGCAAAGTACTTCATCAAGTCTTATGTTAATGGGACTGTGATTAAATCGATGTTGTCATCTGTTGTTGATGGAATATATCTGCCTTAGGAAAGCACTTTGGAAGTGTAGTTACAAAAGTTCTTGTTGTTAATCAGCACATCAGCAAGCTGACTTTTAGGAAATGCCCAACAGCTTTCAAACTTAAAGTTTCAGAGATAGAAATCTGAAAAGTCCTTTAAGTCTTAAAAGCAATGTTAATAGCAAGAACTTGGAGACAGATCTGATAAATTACTATAAATCTGCACAATAAGGTATTATGCAGAGATTTTTAAATGTGGTAAATTGACATGAAATGGCACAAGACCCTGATTGTAAATAAATGAATAGCAAATAAAATAAAGGGTAAATCTTAGCATGCTGGCTTAAAAATAATTCAATTGTATAAAATAAGTTATTTAGAACTACACTAGAGGCCTAGTGCACAAAATCTGTGCCTGGGTAGGGTCCCTAGACCTGGCCAGCAATCAGGGTGGATTGAGGCTTCCTGGCTGCCAGCCCAGGCCTCCCCTCCCCAGCTGCTGGCCAGGGTCTTCTTCACTCCATGCCACCCCCTGGTGGTCAGTGCACATCATAGTGAGCGATCGAATTTCCAGTCTCCCGGTGGAACTCCTGAGGGGACAATTTGCATATTAGGCTTTTATCTACCATACAAAACTGGCTAATTCTGGGAAAAGGAGGAGGTAATTACAAAGACTGTCTTTTGAGCTTTTATTCATATAATGTACCCTCTCTATCTTTCTATATGTGCTATTTGTATAATACACTGAAATATATATCACTACTCTTTTAAATGTTTTTTATTGTGTGTGTGTGTGGGGGGGGTTGTTGGGGTTGTTTTTAGAAAGGGAGGAAGAGAGAGACAGAAACATCTATGAGAGATAAACATCAATGGACTGCCCCTGGTACACCCCCCTGGGGATAAAGCCCCAACCAGGGCATATGCCCTGACCAGGATTTGTATCAGCAATCTTGGTGCAGGGGATGACACTCAATCACTGAGCTACACTGGATGGGCTACTCTTTGAAGAGACTATTTACATTCTTGTAAACTATCCTATGTAATAAAAGCTTAATATACTAAGTGCCTGACCATTCAACCATTCCACAAGCCACTATGATGTGCACTGACCACCAGGGGGGAGACGTTCTGACCGGTAGAATAGCTTTCTTCTGGGGTCCAGCCAATTGGGACTTGGGGAGATGGGCCGGCCATGGCCTGCAGTCCCTCCCCAGCCCAATAGTGTACTCCTGGGGTTCTTCAGCCTGGCCTGAGGGGACCCCTCAGGAGATGTCAGAGAGCCAGTTTTGACCCGACACCCACAGGCTAGGCCAAGGGACCCCACCAGTGCACAAATCTTTGCACCAGGCCTCTAGTTCAAGAATAAAATGCCAACTAGTATGATAAAAACACTTGTCTTTTATGATATGGTCGAATTTCCATTTCTATGCTTATCTATAGACTAGAGGCCCAATACATGAAATTCATGCAAGAGCAGGCCTTCCTTCCCCAGGCTGCCAGCACCGGCTTCTCTCTGGCACCCGCAACCCTGGTTTCCCTCACAGCCCCAGCTTTGCCCAGAAGGTCATCCGGTCTAATTAGCATACTATACTTATATTATCTACACTAATAAAAGACAAAGATGCAAATTGACCGTACCTTTGCAGCACCCACCAGCTGATCAGGAGTGAGTATGCAAATTAACCCAACAAAGATGGCAGGTTAATTTGCATACACAAGCACCAAGCAGGCAGGAGTGGGCCAGGACACTTGCATTGTCACCATGGCAATGACCCAGGTGTTCTGTATCGCCCAGCCACTTTGGGCCTCTGAGCAGCGTGGGAAGGTGGAAAGGCAGTTCAATGCAGTGCCAGCAGCCAGGGGAAGGAAGTCCCATTCTTGCAGGAATCTTCATCCATCGGGCCTCTAGTTATAGATATAAAAGGCTAAGCGACTGGCTGGCTAGTAGGTATGATGCACACTGACCACCAGGGGGCAGGTACCCCATACAGGAGCTGCTAAGCAACAGCAACTTTGCAGAGTGCCCTCTTGCACTCCGGGACCCCTCAGGGGATGTTGGTCTGCCAGTTTCAGCCCAATCCCTGCAAGCCAGGCCGAGAGACCCCACTGGCCTGAGGGACCCTCCTCACTCCACAGCCGCTCTTGAGCCCTGGTGCCTCCCCAGGATCGGCTGGCCGGGGAGGGGCGCAGGAGGTGGCCTCCAGGGCATGCCTCTGGCCCCACCCCACTGGCCACCTTCTCATTAATTTACTTCTGGTGTGCATGAATCCGTGCACTGGCCGCTAGTCCAAATGTAAAAGCCATAATCACGTGGCTTTAACATTCACATCAGAAATCATGCACAATAGCATACTGATGGTTTTATAACTTTATATCTTGATATTTTTAAATGCTATAAAGGCATTAAAATTGGATGTAAATGTATTTTGTGTCATATAGTCATTATTAGTACTTAATAATAGTATCTATTATATCTAACATTTTTAAAAGTTGTCAAAGGCTCATAATACGCAGTACCTTACTTGAGCTTCATAACGGCCCTGTAAATTATAGATGAAAATAATACAATTTCCATAGAAATTACCCCCAGATCCTTACATTCCACACACATAAACATCTTATGCAGAGACAAGCTTCGCATTTGAAAATGGAACGTAAATACAAAATGAAACGGAGACTTCCAAAAGATGCACGTATTTTACATCTTACCTCACTGAATTAGAAGCATAAAAAGCACCACATTAGCATATCCCGTGTACGGTAACGAATTGTTTATCCATAGTGAAAACCAATGCTTGAAATCATTCTCCTGTACAAATTAAGACTAGTTTGCTCTGCATGCAGGGAACCGGTATAAACCAGAGTCAAACAAAGCCCCTTCTCCCCTGCCCAGCGGCATTTGAAGCTGCCACACAGGGAAGACTCACCGAGGCGGTAACGAAGCAGGTGTCTGTGCTATTTCCTTTCTTTGGCCCCGGGAGCCTTCCTCCTTCCTGGGTGACACCTCAAGCCCAGCCCCCCTCCGCCCGTGCTTGTCCCCTTTTATAAAGGCCCCGGTCCCCTGAGCCTGCCATCATCCCAGAGGCTGGCTGCAGTCACTGTTACCTTCAAGCAAAGGAACAATCAACACTCCAAACTTTACTAAAATGTAGAGCTTCTTGCCAAAACCGGTTTGGCTCAGTGGATAGAGCATCGGCCTGTGGACTGAAAGGTCCCAGGTTCAATTCCGGTCAAAGGCATGTACCTTGGTTGCGGGCACATCCCCAGCAGGGGGTGTGCAAGAGGCAGCTGATGGATGATTCTCTCTCGTCGATGTTTCTAACTCTATATCCCTCTCTCTTTCTGTCTGTAAAAAATCAATAAAATATATATTTTTAAAAATGTAGAGCTTCTGGACCTCTTTTCTTAGACCTCCTGCAGTGGGGGCCTGCATGCCTGGCACCTCTCCTGCTCCCCTGCTCCTCCCCCGCCCCTATCCAAGCTGGGGGGGGGGGGCACAGAAGGTTGGGGAGCCTTCCCCCTGCTCACTTTGAGAACAGGGTGAGCTGCCCACAGCCACCTCCCACACACACGCTCTGCTCTGGGTCCCTCCGACAGACCTCCTCTCAGTCCAGAGGTCCCAGAGAGTATATTTCCTTTTACTTTGTCAGCTCTGGAGCCCTGGCTGGGGAAGCTTGAGCTTGAATCGGGTGCAGAAGGCAGAGCCTGGCCCAGGAGGAGGCATCTCTAAGCACCTCAGCCAAATGGGATGGTCTGGGAGGAGCAGGCCACGCAGCCATGCACTCAGCCAGCATCGGTGCTTCAGCTCCGAAAGATCTGGTTAAAAAAGAAATTAGTATCTAATTTAATTGTATTCCTACTGCCCCTCAAGTACCAGTCATGCTATTTTAATCTCGGCTATAATTGCATTTATGTGTACATACATGTAGGTACAATTTATGTTTATGTATAGATGAATGGTATATTTTTAAGCTTTTAAAAAGTAACTTCAGTGTCCATATCAGGAAAGACCCAAGCATAAATTATTTTTATGCTTGGGTCTTTCCTGATATTTAAAAAAAAAAAAAAAAAAAAAAAAAAAAAATCTCCTCAAAGGGCATAGATTTAGCCTACCAGAAGGAGACATAACTATAGCAATTAGAGAAAAAAGCACTTTGTCAAGTAAGGAATCTTCTAGTCAAAGGAAGTTGTCAATGGATGTTTTTGAAATTTCAAGTGAAAGAAATCTAGGTTTCAGGTTGGTTGGCCAAACCAGATAGGCCTGCAGAAGGCACCCCCACCGCGGCATCCCAGCGGCCACGTCCCCCCACCTCCCGGCGCTCTCCCTCACCAGCGTGTAACCCGAGTCCATGTTGGGGAAACTGAGGCCCATCGGTCCTGTTCCTGGTGGGGGCGATAGGGAGGAGGGTCTTACCCTCTGGACGCCTTAGGAAAGTAAAGTGTGCTGCAACCTGGTGTCTCACAGTAACTACAACACTCCCATGTAAGATAACGGGATTTAGGATTCCAACGTTCTGTCAGAGGAGATTTCCCGCTTGATACCTATCTGACAGCCGGTGAGAAATGGCGCTCTTATTGCTGTGTATCCCCATCGGCAAAAAGTGCAGCGATGTCGGCGTCCTGCCTGGTTTCTCTCTGGCAAAGACCAAGTGGCGTTAAGAGCTAGGGATTCATGCGGTGATCCTGAAAGGGGAATTATTGAATTTGGAAAATATGAATTAACTTGGTGTGTTGTGTTTGTTTTTTAACCCTGGCATTCATAGAAGAAATTATTTGGCAAATATGTTCACCCTACAAAACATGTACTGTGTCCACCCAATCCAGGCTCAGTGTTAAGGAGTCAGAAGACCAATACAGGGGTACATGGACGGGACCTCCCAGGCCTTACAGGATGGAGATGGAAAGGACACAGACGCACTAACCAAAGGTGGCAACGCCGCGTGTTCCTGCTCTGATAAAACGACATGTCAGACGCCGGGAGGGTGCGCGGCAGGTCGCCGCCAGGTACCTGGGATAATCCACAGGGTGCTGAAGGAGCAGCAGAGCCGTCAGCCACGCCTGACAGGTGAAGAGGCACTGGCTGACAGCCAGCGGCAGGTCTGACAGGTGAAAAGCATATCATGCGAAGGCCTGAGTCTGACAGGGACTGGCAGCGCTGGTTCAGGGAGGGCGCCTGGCACGTGGGATCACGTTGATCCACGTTGATGGACCTACCACTTTGATGTAAGCTTCCTGTGAAGAAGCATCAGGGACATCATGCAGGAGACCAGATTTTGTTCTCTAATGAAGGGTTTTAAAATTACCTTTCCACGTGTAGTTGACCTGTCAGGTATCTGTGCTTGGGAGGGCGTTCTGGAGATGGTATTGAGGGTGGACTCAGGAAAGTGAGCACAGAGGGGAAAACACAAGGGAATTAGTATAACTCGTTATCCAAGGGAGAAGAATGGAGAAGGAACATCGGTCAGGAATGTGAGGCTGGAGCAGAGGGGACCACGGAGAGAGAAGTGTGGGACAGTGAGGAGGTGCTAAGGTAGTGACACAGAAGGCAACAACCCAATCGAGAAAGCTGGTCCAAGGTTCTCTGTCCACGGGTTGGACTAATAGAAGGAGGACGTTAACAACATCACTAATATACAACAGGAAGTTGGTTTGTTTTGTGTTGATTTAATACGAGTTTGAAGAAAAGAAAGTTATGAGGCTATTCCAATGAAAACCTTTACAGATTTTTCTGTTGTCGAATAAAGTCTTTTAAAATCTCTTTTTCCTTCTGTTTTACATAATTAGGAGCTTTTCATGAAATCACTGAAAATGAACAAGTATAAGATTGATACGTTAATATTTGAATCACTGATATTGGGGTAATGAAGTCAGAAGCTGAATTAGAAGTACTTAGTTTTTTGTTTGGTTGATTTAGTTTTGTTTGTTTTTTAATCCTCACCTGAGGATATGTTTTTATTGATTTTTGATTTGTGGTTTTATTTGTTTTTGGTTTTGGAGGTTTTTTGTTTTTTGTTTTTTTTTTTTTTGGAGGGTTTTTTTGTTTGTTTGTTTTTTGTGGGTTTTTTTTTGAGAGGGAGAGAGAGGGAGACACTGATGTGACAGAAACATTGGTTGGTTGCCTCCTGATGGGCCCGGACCTGGTATGGAATCCACAACAGGACAATGTTCCAACCAGCAGCTACCAGCCAGTCAGAACTCCTGAGTTACAAAAAAATAATCTCCATGTTTGAAAGAGACTTCATTAACATCAGCCTGGTATTGTTTACCACAATTCTCTAAGGCTTTGCTCTCAAGTGTTTTTGAGCATGGCTCACCTAACGGAGCCATGGGCAGTTTCCAAAGGAGTCGGAGAAGTAAAGATGGGAAAATGCAGTGACAACAAAGTGTCACCCCATCACCCAAGATCCCAGCGGGGCTGACAGGAAGTGGAGTGGATTGCACAGGGTGAAACTGCACTTACGGAAACTCACCTGGCCCAGAGCGTGGGACACGGGTGGGGGAAGATGCTGCTGACCGTGTAGGCTCAGGGTGCAGGTTAACGGGGATCCCACGGGCCCTTCCTGAGTAACAACGCATGCTCACCAAATGGCCTTTCCCAGGAGGCCGTTGCTACTCTACTGAAGGCTCTTCTGGAACAGGGTTTGCTAACATCTTAGTTATTATATAGGCAATGGCTGTGTCTATGTGCTAGGTCTTTCTCTCTCTGACTTACTCTCAACCTCTTCTCCAGAAATTGTCAAAATTGGTTTAAAAGGGAGCCAGACTATGGGTCTGGTGTGAGGCGCCTAATTATGAATATCCCTAGAGTGCCCACGCATTGGATCCACTTAGTCCAAAAGGTACATTTAAAGTGTTCTTATTATCTCTCCCCTCCCCAAAGTCCTTAACGGTTCTGAAAGGTTTTGTTTTTCTTCTGTTTTTCACTCCCACCAATTCGCTGCAGTCTGCGGTGTGCCTGCCTGGGATAAAAACCTTTTTTAGGGTCAGCGTGTTTTATCCTGGCATGTTTACCTATAGTGGCCAAACGAGAGCAGGTTTACGATTATGAAAAAGAGGCAATATGCTTGGGATATTAGCACATACATCACTGTCAAGAAACCGACCCTGTGCTTCAAAGCAGCAAAAGCTTTTAAAGTATCGATCTGGCTCCAACCAAAAGGGCATGCACAACTTCCTCTCCTAGAGAGACGGCCCTTTTAAGTCTCAAGAAATTTAGTTGATCAAACGTTCTTATAAATAGATTAATTTGAAAGAGTTTGATCCCCCAAAAAAGACTGTTCTTTTCTGAATATCTCTCCTTTTAAAGATTTTAGAGTTAAAAATGTAAAAGGTCCTTTTGAAGCTACAGTCCTTACCAAAACCACTAAACGTTTTTCTAAAAGAGCAGAAACAAAGACAGTCGCTATAATTCATCCCTAAGAATTTAGAGACATGGTAAAGACTTATTGTTAACATTGTTAAAATTCTAACACGTCAGTTATGCTGAGACAGTCAAAGATGTGTATTCTTTAAACATCGTTCAAACAGCCTGTATTAAAGCATTTCTGTTTCGCTTATTACTGCACACCTTGACTTCTGGGTGATGCTGTAAAAAGTGACCTAAATGAGAAAGCTGAACAGAATTCTCAGGTCACGAGTGTTTGCCTCACTGTGAAAATGCTTCCCATAATTCCTCCCTGTATAGGAAAAGCTCCGAAAGGTACACTCTAGTGGACAAAAGAGGAAAACGCTTTAAAATATCAAATTACATTTTAAAAATTTAATCACTGAAATTAGAATTAAAATATTTGAGACCTGGTTCTGCTATAATTATCTGTGCCTTGACTTTGGACAAGTTATAAGTCTTTGGATCTCAGCTTTTCCCAAAATGTAATGAATGGGGGCAGGGGAGATGAAACTATTTCTATACACCCTCTCTATTCCACTGTTGTGGAGTCTATGATAACCGTAAGTTTAAATAAGGAGTTGCTGGTGGCAATTTTTGTAATATTTTATTATATTATAATAGTTTTGTAATATTTTATTGCTCGTGTAGACCAGACAGACAGGTAAGCAGTGTGTCCAGAAACACCAAAAAGCGAGACAATCATGAGAGCACGGGAGAGAGCAAGTTTTTCCATCTGTCAGAATTTTCTCCTCCGTGGGTGGTACATGAGTTACTGAAGTCCATGAGAGGAACTGTGGGATAACTTAGAAAGTTGTACCTTCATCTGGGACTATGACACAGCCATATTTGTATACGTACTTATACCTTTTTCCACTAAAGAGATGTTTTATTCTTTAACTTTCCATCACTCTTTTTTTTTTTTGCCCATTTTTTTTCAGCTAAAAGGAAAATTATCTAATTGGGTGTTTCCATTGAATAGCCTTTTCTTGATCTGGCCAACGGTCACCTTCCAATCTCATGAGGTGCCTTAGTTCAGTGGTCGGCAAATATATTCGTCCACAGAGCCAAATACCAACAGGACAACGATTGAAATTTTTTTTGAGAGCCACATTTTTTAAACTTAAACTTCTTCTTACGCCACTTCTTCAAATAGACTCGCCCGGGCCGTGGTGTTTTGTGGAAGAGCCACACTCAAGGGGCCAAAGAGCCGCATGTGGCTCCAGAGCCACAGTTTCCCGACCACTGCCTGAGGTAGTGGATCTTAAATTGGACCTGAGAAATGTAAAAGTGGTCAGGCTGGGAAAGGTAGGGAGGGCCCATCAGACGTGGCTCCGCCAGTCCCTGCCAAAGGCGTTCCCTTGCAGAAGCCAACCCATCGTGTTTCCTCTCCAGCGCCATGTCCCCCCAAAATCCCAAGATAACAATGTTACAATCGTTGATTTATAGGTGTGTGCCCACCTGTGTTATTAGCTGAAGACTTTCACATCACAATCCCAGGGGAATCATATCACCTGTGAATAATTATCCCCACCCTGTGTGGAAGCGTTAGCCTTTTGTTTTGTTTGCAGTAAAGGTAATGGCTGCACTTTTAGGCAGATATTGCCTTTTGTTGGGAATCCAAATGTCCTGGAATGAAATTATTTCTGTCACTAAGTTAATAAAACAAAATATCTAAAGACTAGAGACCTGGTGCAGGAAATCCGTGCACTTGGGTGAGGAGGGTCCCTCAGCCTGGCCCGCACCCTCTCGCAGTCAGACATCAGCACTGCCACTGCGCTCGCCAGCCATGAGCCTGGCTTCTGGCTGAGCGGTGCTCCCCCTGTGGGAGCGCACTTACCACCAGGGGGCAGCTCCTGCATTGAGCATCTGACCTCTGACAGTCTGTGCGTCATAGACACCCATTGTTCCACCATTTAGTCAATTTACACATTAGCCTTTTATTATATAGGATAATTTTAATTCAAATATAATGAACTTTTAGCATTAACCCTAATTTTGAGGTGCTAACCTGTCAGTGGTCTTTATGTTGTGTAAGGGAGCTTTTCTTAGTCCTGGAAAAATCAGTTAGAAAGACGGGCAGCTATCCAAACCTCTAATTGTAACACCCTTGAAAAAGGAGCCCTTGTCAAAACCAGTTTGGCTCAGTGGTAGAGCATCGGTCTGCAGAACGAAAGGTCCCAGGTTCGATTCCGGTCAAGGGCATGTACATTGGTTGCGGTCTCATCGGCGTTTCTAGCTCTCTATCTCTCTCCCTTCCTCTCTGTAAAATATCAATAAAATATATTTTTTAAAAAGAAAAGAAAAGAAAAAGGAGCCCCAAGAATTGCTCAGTTTATTGCTCCTTCGTGCCGTGACCGTAGCAAACACTTAATATGTGTTTGTTGACTGAGCCTTGCCCAAATCCAAACCAAAACGACATCAATTATGGAGGGGAAGTTACAGTTATTTATATTGCATTGTCTTCGATGATTTCCTACATTCTCTTTATTTTGCCTACTATCTCATTTCCATGCTTTCCTGCCTTATTATTGTTGTTTTTTAGGGAGAGAGGGCAGGGGGTAGGAAGAGGGAACTCATATTAACGAATTGGCTATTTAAATATTATTTCATCAGTAGCAATATGAGTAGTATGAAACTAATACAATCCGTGTGAATTAAATGACCTATTCAGTGTGAGTAGGACAACAGCAACAAAAAATTGTGAGATTTGTGTGAAAGAGTATTTGGCTGCTGCTGTCCAGAAAGGGACACAAATTACTACATAACTTGAGTAATAAGAAAACTGATCACCTGACAGTTCTGTTTCTATCTTTTGTACATTGCAAAAGATGCAACAAATATATGCCATTGTGGTCTTTGAAATGCTGAAGTGGAAGAATTTGGAGATCATAAAGACAGCATTTTCTATTGCAGAAAAGTCTACAAAGCAACTGTAAAGCACTGTGATAATTTGTAAAGTCATGGAAACACTCCTAGGTTATGACATTTAAAAAACCAACTCTCCCACAGTTTTGTCAGTCATTTTAACTCTATGTGGTTATTGGTTTGTTTTGTTTTGTTTTGTTTTGTTTTTGTGGTGGTGGCTCACCAAGCCGCTGAGGTGAGAGCAAACATGGAATTTATGAAAACTAGAACAAGACACATTTGCTGGCTCTCGTGGAGACACATCGAAATCACAAAGATGATAAGACAAGCAGGCGAGGGTTGGGTGATGCAGGTCACCGTAGGTAAGAAAAATAGATTTTAGTGGAACTCTGCAGCCATCAGAAGGTTAAAACAGGTCAGTAGCATAATCTAATTGGCATTTTTAAAAGTTCACTCTGTCTCTGTGTGCAGAAATCAATTGTCGGGGGAAATGGAAGATGCAAACCTATTCCAAAGTCACTGCTGTCATCGTGGGAGAGGTGACAGCAGGACACACGGGAGGATTTCATGTGGCGGTGAGGGACATAGAAGAATCAAATGTCTGGGGGAGTGAACAAGTCAGAAGATGGTAGCTTCATTTACTAAGAAAACTTGGAAAGGCCAGCATCCATGGGAAAGATGAGTATGCATCATGGAGTCTGAGCAATGGAACGGCTAGCTCCCATCACCTTTGCTATTGCTGTCACTGCCGAACTGCCTGTCTCGGTAGGCTACAGAATTCCTAGGACATGATCTGTGCACGTGACCATGGTAGCCATAAAAAGTATCCCACAAGGCTCCTCACCATCAGAACTGACACCTCAAAGGGATCCTGACATATGCTTCCCTTTTACAGGTAGTGAGACTGAAAATTAGATGGATAATTTTGCTCATGGCCAACTTTGTTCTGTGAGAATTAATAAAGGAAATCCCCACTAAATTTGAAGTCGGAAAGTCCTGTAGCGGGAGCTCACATAGGAAGGTGTCAGCCGTTGCACCTACAGTTAACTACAGTTAGACTCCAAAAGGAGGGAGGGAGGGTGGTTTTTTGCTTGTTTTCCTTTGTTTGCCCAGCCAATGGGACCGCCGCAGCCAATAAAAATCCATTGTCACCAGAACTCTTACTTTCCTCCAATGAAATTTCATCTTTCCCTGCTGACAACTTTATTGTCTTGTCCTTTTCATAACGGGTTCATTCTTGTACAACCCTAGGACCGTGGTCAGCAAACTGCAGCTCTGGAGCCACATACAGTTCTTTGGCCCCTTGAGAGTGGCCCTTCCACAAAATACCACGGCCTAGGGGAGTCTATGTTGAAGAAGTGGCGTTTGAAGAAGTTTAAGTTTAAAAAATGTGGCTCTCCAAAGAAATTTCAATCATTGTACTGTTAATATTTGGCTCTGTGGACTAGTGAGTTTACCAACCTCTGCCCTAGAAGTATCTCTTTGCCTGCTAGGTCAGATGCTGCTTGATTCATGGCTCATTTAATAAAACCAAACTGATCTCCGAATTTACTCAGTTAACTTTTGTTTTCAACAATGATCAAAGACAGAGTACCCTGAAACCTACTTTATGGATATGAAATATATTTTAAATTGCTATAGAGTAGCATAAAATATTATTTATAATCCAAATTGGCAGTAGTCACTCGTACTATCTCGGGAAAATAGTACAGCTCATTTGAGTTGGAAATACATGTCTATTCTTCAAATGCCAAAACCATTTTCGTATCTCACGTGCTGCTAAATGCTGAAAACTGAGCTGGGCCCTTTCTCCGCTGGCAGGCAGAGCACAGTAATGAATCACTTTCGTCGGCGAGGTGGAATCAAGAGCACAGACTTAAGCGTCCTTGTGTATTAGAACGAACTGAATTTTTGAGGAATGTGAGACTTTCTTGGAGGCTTCTGAACATGGAGGTGCCGGCAGAGAACAGGTATTATAAAGGAGGGAAAGGGTTGAGCAGTTTGGCCATCAGGGACCAACTCTTCAGTAGAAAAGGCCATACAGGAATGTTTTGGATGAATTTGGTGGTGGTGGTGGTGGTGGTGGTGGTGGTGGTGGTGGTGGAAAAAACATTATAAAAGTTGGGTTGGTGTTGTATATCTGGTTAGAGAGCAGAAGAAACCAAGGAAATGAGGCAGCAGATACTTAAGAGATAAGTAATAAAAGTGCTAATTTGAAATACATGCGTTCACACATCTGTACACACATATAAATATATGTGTATATTTAATTAACAAAAATTAAACAACCATTGTAGCAATCTTTATTACTTAGTCAATGAAGATATTTTCAGGAAGGATAATTTTATCATTGACATCATTTAGAATTGTTGGTGTATGGTGATTTAAAAAAATATCAATTTTGCTCTGGCCGTTGTGGCTCAGTTGGATGAGTATTACCATGCACACCAAGAGACTGCTGGTTTGATTCCCCAGTCAGGCACACGTCTGAATTTTAGGCTCGATCCTCAGTAGGATGTGTGCTGAGGCCACCAATGATGTTTGTGTCTCTCATCCTCGCCCTTCCTCTCTCTGCAAAATTAACAAAAGCATATTAAAGGGAGAAAAGCCTAGCATTTAAAAAAAATTTAAATATCCCCGAAACTGGTTTGGCTCAGTGGATAGAGTGTCAGTCTGTGGACTGAAAGGTCCCAGGTTCGATTCCAGTCAGGGGCATGTGCATTGGTTGAGGGCATTTCCCCAATAGGGGGTGTGCAGGAGGCAGCTGGTAGATGTTTCTCTCTCATGGATGTTTCTAGCTCTCTATCCCTCTCCCTTCGTCTCTGTGGAAAATCAATAAAATATATATATTTTTTAAATTTTAAATATCAATTTTGAGAAGGTTTACTTACTTAAAGACAATGCCTGTCCATATTAGGGGCAAACTACATCCACTTTTTCTCCCTGGGTATACCACTGTAAAAAATAATGGGTCACTAAAATTAGCATGTATACATATATATGCATATATAAATCCTATGTTTTACATGCATATATCGCATACATGTGTACATATTTCTCAAGGGGCAGGGTGACCTCAGCTAACATTTGTTGCAGTTAGAGTGCATTAAATGTAAAGGCTAACATTTGTCAAAAGATCATTTATTTCTAAGAGTTATAGAAATATAAAGAGTGCAATATAAGCATCTTTCCTGAAAGAGTGAATTTTACAGTTTATACGGAATAGTTTGGCTTACACAATGTAATCTGACACTACACACTATTCAAAAGCATAAGCTTAAATTTTAGAACTAATATCAAACTCCAAATAAAAATAATTATTTCTCATGATGTTTATATAAAATGAATCCAATAAAAGTTTTGATTCTACATTATGGAAATGCACATCAAAAAGCCAGAAGATACTCTATATATATAAAAACTTTCGAGTTCTCATAATTCTGCAAATGTCATTTTTTCCATAAAGAATAATGATATTTCAGGAAAAATGCCCTACACTTCAAACTGTTCTTTCTGTAATCACATAGACGGCGCACATACAAAAATAAATGGCATGAGTGAAAATGAGGAGTTTGCTTAAGATTTAGCTTTAATGTCATCTATCTCTGTAATATGACTCTCCGTGCCAGCTAAACAGTCAATATAGATCACACAAGCAGTGAGTCTTCTGGAAGTTTCCTCTAGTGGAATTTTCCCCATGAGGCCACCGATAGTCATTATATGATGTCATTTACATCCTCTTCATGATTTTGAAGATGTGTGAAACAGAAACCGAGAGGTCTGGATTGAAACAATGCACTCCCAAAGGAAGTCTTTGAGTCTTTGGCAGTCTTTGAGCTGCCTTCATGCCATTGTCCCAGCCAGGCCTTAAAAACTGGGGGACAGAAAATCAATAAAATACATTAAGCTTGACTTAGTTCCACTAGTGTAAAAAGGTAGGTGAAACGGAAAAGGAAACCTCTATTCCATTCGAAATACATGGTCACCTACCCGTCTCAGTCCTCTAGGAGGCCTGCCTGTCTTAAAGGGTTTCCCGAGAAGACCCAGTGAATAAAAGGGCCAGGATTTAAGACCCGCTCTGTTTTACGACAGCTATAAATAGTATTGATTTTCATCAAACCGCTGAGAAATATTTGATTTAAAGCCCATTTGGCCCCTTTGCAGAGATGCGTCAGGCCTCATTCAAATTGTTAACTTACGGCATTAGGGATTACTGGTCAGGAGCCCCCTAAAACCCCGGGTCTGCTTCGCTCCTTTGTCCTCAGCGCCAACCAAAGTGGGGCCTCACAGAGACGCTTCTGAGGAAGCACCTGTGCCCGTCCTGAGCCCTGAGCCCTGAGCCCTGAGCCTTGAGCCCTGAGCCCTGGGCCCTGAGCCCTGACCCCCATCCCCTGTGCAGGGAGGCACCTGGCGTTGCAGTTTGCAAAAGCTGCTGCTCCCGGTGGCTCCCCCCGCTGTGTTAGACCCTGGCTGGTCTTTGGGTTCCAGGGGGTTATCTGTAACTCTGATGTGAAAGCAAGCATTCTGCTTCTGTACAATTTGGCTCAACCCCTTTAGTTTGCGGACATTCCGAAGCCGCAGCTCTGCTGGCTCTGGTCTCCTATTAGCCTTCTCAGAGCAAACGGCATTCTTCCCACCACCACGCCCCAAAGGAGAAGCAGGACCCTGCCTGTCCTCGGCGGCCACCTACACCTCCCCGAGGGGGGTAGATGCCTCCGGCAGTGCCACATGAACCCCAATAGGGAGGCTTGGCTTCGTGACCTTGGGAATGGCAACGGACCATCTGATAGCAAAGTGTCTTCCTGGATTGTGTGTCCTTGAGCACAATGTTTCATGTCCATGGATCTCAAATCATTCATAGGTTGGATGGAGGAGGACAGGGACTAGAGATATCCACCTACTGTTCCAGATGTCAGCAGTGAAACAGTCCTTATAATCTCTGGTAAGAGATTCAGGAAGAAAACCATGGGCTGGCTAGTCACAGATTCATCCACCCACTCATTAGAACACAGAACTTCATACATGCAGACCACTTGTTTTTCTTCCCTGGGATTCCGATAGCAAAAACAGTATCAGGCACAAAAACAGTCAGGATCCATTAAGTAATTGGCCTGAGGCTAGATTTCCGCAGTCATGTGACCCTGGGAGGAGGAGGAGGAGGAAGGTGAGGGAATTCCCTGGACACTTTGCCTCTGAGTCAAGAGGGTGCTAACGTGGCCGTGGGCAGGGTTGGCCAGTGCCAGAATTGGAAATAAACCATATCTAGAGGAAAGTGTGCACAGTATTCCTGCAGGGTGAGGACTTAAAAAAGTAAATAGAATTTCTAGGAATGAAAGATATAATCATTGAAATAAAAGCAAACTCAATGGATGGGTTTAATAACAGATTTGAAAGAGAATTTGTGAACTTCAAAATAAACATAAAATTACTTTGTAAGCAATGAGGTGAAGAACAAGAAAGATTAAGAGACACAAGGATAGGATACAAACTTCTAACTTATATCTAGTTCAGTTCTAGTAGAAAAGACTAGAAAGAATGCTGAAGAGACAGTGCTAGTATTTAAAATCATAATGGGAGTAAATTTTCTCCGTGGGAAAATATAGATCCACAGTCAATGCACTGCAATCAAGACTAAAAGAAAAATCTATGCCAAGATACACTGGAGTAAAACTGAAAAAACACCAAAGACTGTAATCTTGAATTAGAGACAAGGAAAGGTAATCTGCAATTGAATGACTATTAAAAAGGACCGCAGAATTCTCAACCACAGCAACTGGAGCCAGAAGATATGAAAAGTTATCTTTAAAGGATTAAGAGATGATCACTCTCCACAGGAATTATAACTTCAAATATAATGCATTATGTTATACTCATAATGCTCTTTTATATCATTCCAAATTAGTCAACAGAAGCACAACACACAGGATTGCATATGGGCGATAAAACTAGTATGTATATACAAATATCAATATATGTAGTACAATATATCAATTGATACACATATCAATATATCAGTAGATACACATATCAATATATATAGTACAGTGTATAGTATAGTATAATAGTACTAGAGGCCTGGTACACAGATTCGTGCACTGAGGGGGGGGGGTCCCTCAGCCCGGCCTGCGCCCTCTCCCAGCTCAGGACTCCAGGCCTAAGGAGGCGGATGGACATCCCTCTCACAGTCCTGGACCCCTCACTCCTTACCACCCACCTACAGCGGAGGCAGGAGAGGCTCCTGCGCACTGCTGCTGCACTCACCAGCCATGAGCCTGGCTTCTGGCTGAGTGGCGCTCCCCCTGTGGCAGAGCACTGACCACCAGGGGCAGCTCCTGTTTTGAATTCTTCCCCCTGGTGGTCAATGCACATCATAGCGGCTGGTCGTTCTGCCATTTGGTTGATTTGCATATTACTCTTTTATTAGATAGGATAGTGTTGAACAGCATGATTGATATAGTATAGTATAGTATAGTATAGTATAGTACAGTATATTATACCTACTTTAGCATATTATTTTTGGAACAGTGATTATTCTAAAAGTGAAAGAGGTAGGAGGGTAGGCTAAGGGAGGAGCCTATTTATAGCATATTACAGTATTAATACACGTGTCTTAGGTCATGAGTTTACATTATATCATAATAAAAAAGCAACAAAGATAAATAGGGCCTTAACCAAGGACTCTGTTAAAATAAAATATGAAACAAAAGCAATCTGGATCAATTAATGGAACATAAGAAATAGGTAATGACATAAAAATAAGCACTTAGTACTATTATTCAGCTGCTAATAATCTGTCAGATGTCACATGAGAAAAATTGCTCTTGAGTTTATGGATCAACCGTGTAAATAGTCCTTCTCCTTGACATCAATTGCTTCTCTCCCTCAAGGTTGAGTTGAGATGGAAAGCACAGCTGTGGAATGATGTTCTGGTCTCATGGACCCTGAATCTCTTTTCCATTACACTCAGAGAAACACTTATCACCAATGAGACACGCATCTGCTTCTGATGGTTATACACAGACTCAGAGATTAGTAATAGGACAGTCCAACCGGCATTGGCTCAATGGCTGAGGGTCAACCTATGAACCAGGAGGTCATGGTTCCATTCCTAGTCAGGGTAACACGCTTGAGTTGTGGGCTGGATCCCTAGTCAGGGGGCATGCAGGAGGCAGTCAACTGATGATTTTCTCTCTTATCATTGGTGTTTCTATCTCTCTCCCTCCTTCTCCTTTACTCTCTGAATTCAATAAAAACATATTTTTTTTAAAAAAGAAATAGGGAAAAGTTGAAATTCTGCATTAAGTACAGGAGCCATACTATGTAAAATATAGCTTAAGGGCAATAGCAAATCTAAATCTCCTGGAGGTAAATGATTTAGGATGACTATGTTCATGGAAGTCCTCTGATTTGGTGAATTACAGAATGGTATTGTTCTGGGGCGTGATGCATTTTCGGTGAGCATCTCCATTTAGTTCTACGTCACTTAGTATCATTCCTACTTCACCTTGTGTCATGGTGGCCCCGTTAGCCATAGAGAGGAGGAAGACACGGATTTGGATCAGCCTTGCCAACATTTGCTATTTTCATGCTGACTACTGACATCATTGGAATAAGGCTGAAGGTAAATTCAGCCAAGCTTAAAGGACATACTTTTTACCAAAATGTATGTTGGCCAAACACACATCTCCAATTTGTTTGGCGTTAACACCAACATGCTTTTTAAAGGTCGTTTTGTACTCCTTGTTTTTACTACTAGTTCGGTGTGGTTGTGGCTCGTGAATATGGAATACTTCACAAATTTGTGTGTCAGCCTTGTCCAGAGATCATGCTAATCTCTGCACCATTCCAATTTTCGTATCTGTATTGCCAATGTAAGCACTACTATTAATTTTTAATAAATCTTACCAGGGTCCTATCATGAACTCTTACATTATCTATACATATCTGGTATGAATGGTTTTCATATGTGAGAATATAGTTAGCAGAAGTTCATATTAACAGGTTGTTGTATTAGGAAATCTTTGGTAAGATTTAGTAAAAAGTAAATATGTTCCTGGAAAGCATGTTATTGATCATTTCAGGAAGCTGCTTTATATTTTTTTAAAAAGCCTTGAAGTAAACCTGGTCCATATATAATTGTCTTCAATGACAGTAGCTGGCAAAAGAATGGGACTGTAATTAAGTTCAGCTCAATGAAAAGAGAACACTCGCCATTATGTAGCTTCCAGAAGTTCATTTTTCTTAAATCATTAAAGAGTTTAGAGGGGGGAAAAATCAATAAATACAGCAATCAGTGCTTGCTTTATAGCATAAAAAAGAACTTTAATAACTACATAGAAATATAACATTTAGGCTAATAAGATATACAGACACAAAAAATATAATAAGGCTCATATGCAGTAAGTACAGTAGGAGTAGTATATTCAGATTCCACATCCATTCATGTCACAAATAGAAGGATTTTCTTATTCTTAGGATGAATAATATTTAATTGTATGCATATGTCACATTTTTCTTGTTAATTAACTTGCCAGTATACATTTAGATTGCTTTCCATGTATTGGCTATTGTGAATAATACTTGAATAGATAATGGGAAGGCCAATATCTCTTCAAGATCCTGATTAGAATTCAGATTAGATCATATGATAGTTCTATTGTTAAATTTTTGAGTGGCTGCCCCAAGTTACATTCCCATAAAAAAAGAACTAGGGCCGAAAACTGTTTGGCTCAGTGGATAGAGCATCAACCTGTGGACTGAAAGGTCCCAGGTTCGATTCCGGTCAAGGGCATGTACATTGCTTGCGGGCATATCCCCAGTAGGGGATGTGCAAGAGGAAGCTGGTCGATGTTTCTCTCTCATCGACGTTTCTAGCTCTCTCTCTCCCTTCCTCTCTGGAAAATATCAATAAAATATATATATTTTTTAAATGAACTAGGGTTCCCTTTTCTTCATATCCTCACCAAGACTTGGTGGATTTGTACATTTATTTTATTTTTAATAGACATCCTTATAGGTGTGTGTTGGCTAATGATTTGCATTTCCTTGATGATTAATGATGTTGAACACCTTTTCATACACCTATTGGCCATTTGTATGTTTTCTTAGAGGAAAGTTGAGTCAGTTCCTTTGCTCATTTACTAATTGGATTGTTTGTTTTCTTACTATTGAGTTATAGGAGGTCCTTATGTATTTTGGATAGTAATCCTTTATCAGACATATAGCATGTAAATATCCTCTCTCATTTTGTAGGTTATCTTTTACTTCGGTTGATTATTTCCTTTGTTGTTCAGAAGCTGATTTTTTAAATGTTATGCATTTTTTTTATTTCTAACAACTTTATTCAGGCATGATTGATATACTAAAAGCTGTACCCATTTAATGTAAACAACTTGGTGACTTTAGATAAAAGTACACACCTGTAAAACCATCAAAGCTTTTGTTTATGAGAAATGTACAAGGCTTTCTTTTATGAGAAATCTAAAATAGCCAAACTTCTTCAAGCAGAGTAGAATCGTGGCTTCCAGGGTCTGGGAGAAGGGGGATATCGGGAAGTATTAGTCAAAGGACACCTAATTTCAGTTATACAGACAAATTAGTCCTAGGAGTCTACTGTATGCCCCAGTAACCGTGGTTAATAATATTTAACTGTATACTTCAAAATTTGTTAAGAGGTTAGATGTTAAGTTTGGTTTTATGACATACTACTACTAATAGTAAAGAGGATTGGCCAAAACCAGTTTGGCTCAGTGGATAGAGCATCAGCCTGAGGACTGAAGGGTCCCAGGTTCAATTCCAGTTAACACATGTGCCTTGGTTGCAGGCACACCCCCAGTAGAGGGGGTGCAAGAGGCAGCTGGTCGATGATTCTCTCTCATCGATGTTTCTAACTCTCTGTCCGTCTCTCTTCCTCTCTGTAAAAAGTCAATAAAATATATTTTTTAAATTTTTTTAAATAAAAAAATAAAGAGGATTGGAGGAAACTTTGGAAGTGATAGCTATGTTTATGGTACAGATTGTGGTGATGGTTTCATGGACATATATTTATTTTTAAATTCATCAAATGTATATATTAACTAGGGGCCCAATTCATGAAAATTCATGCAAGAATGGGCCTTTCTTCCCGGGCTGCCAGCACTGCCTTTCTGCTCTGGCCCTGGAGCTGCCTTTCCGCTTTCCCATACTGCCCAGAGGCCCAGAGCAGCTGCAGTGATGCAGAACACCTGCATCCCACCCCACCCCAGCCACTCAGCACCTGTATATGCAAATTAACCCGCCATCTTCATTTGGTTAATTTGCATACTCACTCCTGATTGGCTGGTGGGCATTGTGACGGTACGATCAATTTGCATATTTCTCTTTTATTAGTGTATATGATGTATAGATTTTGTATGTTAATCACCCCTCAATAAAGTGATTTTAAGAAAGAGCTCAACCAGAGTGCTCAGTGATTGAGCATGAACCTACAAAACAGGAAGTCACCCATTCAATTCCCAGTCAGGGCATATGCCTGGATTGCAGGCTCAATTCCCAGTGAGGGGTGAGCAGGAGGCAGTTGATCAATGATTCTCTTTCATCATTGATGTTTCTATCTCTCTCCCCTTCTCTTTTCTCTCTGAAATCAATACAAATATATATATTTTTAAAAAGAAAGAGTATATTTCCCAAAAATAAGCCTTACCTTTTTTCTCTTTGTCTCATACATGCACCCCAAAATCTCAAATATCACTAACTGAATTATGATCACTTATTATAATAAATTAAATGTTTGGAGAACACCTTAAATGCAATGCAATATCTTTGGATAGGCAGTAAGAGTTTGCAAATGCAGGTATTTAAGATAAACGTCATACTGTCATGAACACAGGCATGAGAGACAAAACGGAGTTTGAAACTTGGCTCAGCTGCTTCCCAGCTGGTGACTTCGGGCAAGTGTCATCAGGAAAAGGAGACAGTAACTGCCCTAGAGGAAGGTTTTAACATGAAACGATAAACGCACATAATGACTGGGGAAAAGATCTGTCATTTAATAAACACTCAGTAAATGGTCATCATGTCCCCAATCTATTTTAAAGGGTAAAATGAAAAGAAAAAGAGTAAGTAAATGCAAGTAGAAGTACTGGTAACCTAGATTGTAAGCTTACTACAAGCCAGGGTTTAGCCTAAGAAAAGTTACTCAAAACGTCATTCCTTCCCCTTCTCCATTTTGAAAGAAGCCTGATATATTTTTTTAGGACATGGCCTGTACTGTTTTTTACAGATGCTTGCTTTAGGCTCACAAGGTAAAACAGCCAAACAGATAAGATAGCAAGACATAGGGGATGGGAGAGTGCTAATTTGGTGGCCAAATGGGATTTCTGTGGGCGGAGTGAGTGTTTTGGAACTGACAGCATGCTGTCAATACCACATTTCCATACCCGTCCCGAGGAGCATGGACCACCACACTCCTGCAGCCAAGGCTTCCTGGTTGACCGGACACAACGTTGGGAAGCTTTACAGCTGAACTTGAAAATAAATCAGCATGATTTGGCGCTTTAAATTCGATTTCTGGAATATTAATCTAAGAACACAACTGACATTTATCCTGCCATTGGCTCTCTGAACAGCATGCCACTCAATTCTTCTGTGAGTCATTGAGACTCTCCTATTGCCTTCTGTCGCCATACATCCCACACAAGGCAGAAGCTCCTTAATGGATATTTGTTCACCTGTCTCATCTCCTCCAATAAAAAAGCTGACATACATACACACTCGCATTGCTCTGAAGATTTATTCACAGAGAAATGATACGCCAGGAAGTGAGTTGCGTCCAGGAGACATCCATCTCCTCTCCGTGTGCAGGAGCCACCAGATGGTCGCTCTCCACAGCTCTTGCAGGCCATGAGTTGACACTCATTGAAACATCAGTGCTCACCTCAAGGCTCCTGGAGGGTAACCACGTCCCCAGATCGCCAAGTCCTCCAAACCACGAACTTAGAGTGCACTGCACTTAATGTTATTGAATGCTATCACTTTGCAAAAATCAGTCACATTTTTATAGAAAACGTTACCCATGTGGTAGGAAAAAAGATGTTGAAATTCTATCATTAACATTTCACATAAATTTATTCTGATTCTAAATGGCTCCAAATAGCATTTTTTCCCAAGATGGCATAAAACAGTTCTGTGATAAATTTCACTCTAAGAAGGAAATTATTTTGAATTGGTTTGCTTTACCTGAAGATATGCGTAGATTTTATTTTAATAATGGGAAATAAAAGTAAATTACTATTTGATGATCTCCTGTATCATTTTCATAGCCCTAAGCTAAACAGACAAAAACACATTTAAACAGATACTAGCTACTCAAATAAGTAAAGCTCCATCTCATGAGTTTTTCAGAAAATACTTTATATTGGTCAAACTCCTAATTGTTTACAAAATCCTAATTAATAAATAAAAGGCTAATTTGCTAATAGACCGAACGGTGGAACAACCAAACAACCAGTCACTATGACGTGCACTAACTACCAGGGGGTGCTCATGGAACATGGTGGACATCGACCATGGCAGGATGGTGGAGCAGGTGAGCAAGTGGCACCAGATCAAGGCAGGGCACCAGTCACTGCCATCGGGGCGGGCCTCTGATGGTTACTGAAAATTCTTTGCTCCCGAATGCTGTGGGCCCACCCAGTGCTGGCACCTGCAGCCGGCACCAGCCCCACTCGCACCCACTGCTGATGCCTGGTGCCCATCCCAATCACCCCTGAGGGCTTCTTCACCCCCCCCCCCCCCGCTTCTGAGGGGTGATCAGGGAAACAGCTGCTGCTCGCAAACCTGCTTGCACCAGCTGCTGGCACCTGCCCCAATGGCTCCACATCATCAGTAGGTGTGAGTGGGGGCATCAGGTGCGGGGCTGCTGGGAAACAGAGGACCAGGGGCTGCAGTGGGAGGGGCCGGGTGGGGGTGTAGCGGATGGGCCAAGACGCGTCCCTGTGCCCACAGTTCCTTTCAAGGTGCACGAACTGTTGCACTGGACCCCTAGTTCTGTAATAAAATCTTGATTCAATATAGCAAATATTGATTGAAAACTCATATGTGCTAATAATTGTGCTAGACATGATGAAAGAACAAAGAAGGCTATGAAATAATTTCTAAAAATTGGGGGGAGAAATCAGCATAGATACAGAGACAAAAAGAATGACTTTAGAAAAATTATGGTGTTGTAATAGAGACACAAAATAACTTATCTTGGGCCCACTTGGTATGGCTCAGTGGTTAAGCATCAACCTATGAACCAGGAGGTCATGCTTCAATTTCCAGTCAGGGCACCTGCCTGGATTTCTAGCTCCATACCCAATAAGAGGCAAGCAGTAGGCAGCCTATCGATGATTATCTCTCATCATTTAAGTTTCTATCTCTCCCTCTTCTTTGCGATCTGAAATCAATATATATATATATATCTGAAATCAACATATATATATATGTTTAATATATATATATATATATATATATATATATTAAAAACTTTTCTTAGGAGGAATCAGTAAAACCATTGATATATAATGACAAATAAATTGCATTAGAATAGATGAAAGTGGGTCAAGGACATTCCAGACAGGTAGAACAGAGAATAAAAGTCATCAGAGAATAAAATATGAAAGTAGGAGGTTGACCAATATAAAATATTTCCTGAAAAACTAATGAGATAGCCCATTACTTATTTAAGTAGTTACCATCTGTTGAAGTGTGTTTTTGTCTATTTAAATCATGGCCACGAAAATGATATCAAATAGTATTTTATTTTTATTTCCCGTCTTTAAAAAAAAATCTATGTATATCTTCAGAAAAATCAAAATGAAAGAGGTTGAATGAAATGAATAAAATGATACATGGATACTACTCTAGAAGTTAATTGGTGACTTTACCCAAATACAGTTTTATTTGACATGGGATTTTTTAAATGTTGTTAGAAATTAAGGCAGGACAGTAATTTTTTATCCTGAGGCATAGGACTTATTTTTACATTGCCCAGCACTGCCTCCGGGTATAGTGGTGAGGTTGAAAGTCAGATTACAAGGAATCGCTGGCTAAATGGTAGCCCAGTGGATCTGCCTAAGCAGTGTCCATGGTATGGTGTTTGAGAAAACATCAGTAGAGGTTAGATAGCCTGTAGAAAAAAGCCATAGTTGAGGAAACTCTGTTTTAGATTAATTGGTTGGATTTTTAAAAGATTAATTTAGCCAGTAGATCAACTTCAGCCAGGAAAATCAGAGCATGAGCAATCCTGGGAAGCTAGCGAGAGTAGGAAGGCAGAAGTAGTTAAGAACATAAATGTCGGCGTCCAACAGACCTGTGCTCCCATCCAGACTCTGGTTGTATAACCTCCTGCAAGTTACTGAAACCCTTGGAGACTTTCCTCGTCCACCTGAGTGGGGAGCTTCTCTCCCTCAGTGGGTTTCATGGGTCTCAGTGGGCGTCACAGTGGGTCTTGTAGGTGACATCACTATTGCTCCAGAACGTGGCCATGGCAACGTCACAGAGGTCACGTAATTCAGGCAATGCTTAGAAAGTCACTCTCCGGAGGCATTTAAAAAGTGGAATGCCTTTAGAAGTGCCTGTTTACTGGTTTATGGCACCAAAGAGTCAAAATGTATGTGTCCCAACATGTCCACCCTGGGGAAAAAGACAACAATAATACCAATAACTCGAAGTGCAGGGAATGACCAATTGATTTGTTTGAACTAGTGTATTTTTATAAAAATGCAGAATATTGTTAAACTTTGGAGAAAAGGTCAAAGGTAGAAACCATTATGTGTGCATCGGTTTTATATCCTGTACAACACTGTTTCCCCTCATTTTCACTCATTTTCACCTATACGGCGTGGTCATTGTATGCTTTTTTACATAACTCTCGTTGAAAGCTATTTCAGAAACGAATATTTGGAAGACAATGTGTGTAAGAGAAGAAAGTCTGACTGCCTTGTCTCTCATCCCGGCGTTCCCATTTTCTCCTGTCCATCATGACCTCTCCAGCACTAAGAGCCACGAGACTATGGCAAATACCAATCCGGGAGACAGCTCGCAGATCATTAAACATTCACAAAAACAGTTGGCCCTCACAAATGATCCAAGCAGATTTCATGAGACAATATGAAATAATTGAGCTGAACCTTAAGCAAAAGGTGCAATGTTTCCATTTATTTTTCGTGCTAAACTATATCAAGTACACAAAAGAATGCATACATAGAAATATAAATATTGTAGTTTGAGAGAAAAAAGTAACATTCACAAGCCAGTCACACACCTTAGGAAAATGAAGATTATTATTGCCTTTAAATGCCTCTTTATCCCTTTCTTCATATCTCCCTCAGAAATAACCACTACCATTAGATTGGAGGCTGATCATTATCTTGTATTTCAAGATATCTTGTATATTTTTCCAATTATGTATGTATATCCAAAAACTAGACAATCTTTTATAGCTACTTTTACCTTTATATAAGTAAAATGATATGATCTGTATTTTTAACACTTGCTTTTTCGCTCAGTATTAAAATGTTGAGATTTAATTATGTGCATTCATCTTGCTGTGAATTCAGTTCTCTTCACTGGTATATAACACACCATTCTGTAAATATACCTCTATTTATTTTTACTTCAGCCAATAGCTTGGGGTCATTTCCCAGTGGTTTTCTATTACAAAAAAAATGTTATTATAGACATTTCTAGAATATCCCTTGGTACACTCGTGCAAGAGTTAGTCTAGGTAATACTAGTATAGCTAATATCGCAATTTCTCAGTCAAAGCTTTTGTGCACCTTCAATCTTACCAGATAATACCAAACTCTTTTCCAAATTCCATGTACCAAATTACACACCTACAAGTAGTAGACAAAAGATCCTATTGACAAATAACCTTTCTAATATGTTATATTTTTGGAACTCCTAATTTTTGGCACATGGATATATAATACCAGATTCCTATCTGCTGGGGGGGAGCAAAGTTTTACATGATCACACAATTCATGGGTGAATAGGAAATATTTTTGTGTGTTTTTTGTTTTTTGTTTTTTGGGTTTTTTTTACTATTTATGACTTTAATTCATATTTGGAAGAGACTCTGGTAATGACATGAGTTGAAATGTAGCCTGTAATTTCTTTTAGCAATTAAAATTATAAGTAGTCAGTTCTTTGCTATCTTTGCTAATTAAAAAGAAAGAAGAGCAATGATGGAAAAATAGCAGAAAAGTAAACAATGACTTATATATATGCTCAGACACATAATCTTCCCGCATCTTGACAAATGCATATTTATGCACCTCATTTATGCCCAGCCTCCCTTATGCTTTGTGGCATAACAGCTGCTTCTGGAAGCCCAAAGCATAATTCCACTGACAATTTATGTGATATATAAGTGGACTTGATCATTTGATAAAAACGGTAAGATTGCATGATGTAATTATTTAAAATTAATAGCATTTATGGACTTGCATTTGAGATGATGTGTCATAGTATTAGAGGTAGGGGTTTAGCATTGATTACCTTTTCAACTCTGTTTTCAACTGTGAGCAGTAAGTGGAATTATCAAGATTGCTTGGACTTTATAAATTGAATGTTTTTAGTAGCCCAATTTAATCTTGAGGAGGTAAAGGATTTAAAGCTTTCTTGATTACACTGAACCACAGTATATCTTTTTTTTCATCTTCACTCAAAGATATATATATATATATATATATATATATATATATATATATATATTAGAGAGAGAGGAAGGGAAATGTGAGAGAGAATCAGCTATTGCTTGCCTCCCAGGTGCGCCCCAATCAGGAATCAAACCCATAACCTTTCAGTGTGCTGGGCCAGGGCAGACCACGGCATGCCTTAGGCAATTGTGGCACTACCATGTTAGGAAGTTAGAGAAACATTATTAATTTAAAATGAAAATCTCCATGTTTATGTCTGCTTTATAGGCTTTTGTTTAGATGAAATATAAAGAAAGAACTGTTTAAACTTTATTTCTTTTTCTCCTCTTGCACAATGATTTTGTTTTTATTGATTCATGAGAGAGAGAGAGAGAGAGAGAGAGAGAGAGAGAGAGAGAGAGAGAGGTTTATTGTTCAACTTATTTATGCATTTACTAGAGACCCAGCGAATGAAATTTGTGCACAGGATGGGGGTTGGGGAGGGTGGTCCCCTCAGCCCAGCCTGCAACGATGCCAGCGTCCTGTGCCCCTTCCTCCTCCACACAGTCGGTGGGGGTGCTGGGCATCCATTGCCTGGGTGACACCACCAGCATCCCCTCCCGGCTGCTCGGGGCGCCTCCATCTTTCCTGACAGAGTGACAGTTGATTTGCACATTACCCTTTTACTAGATAGGAATGGTTGACTCCCGTATGTGCCCTGGCTGGGGATCGCACCTCCAATCTCGATGTACTGGGATGATGCTCGAATCAACTGAGCTACATACGACCAGGGCAGTGCAATGATCCTTAAAGCTCCTCACTGCCATATTTCACATGAATCCCTCATGGCTTCCGGGTGGCTTTCTTGGTTCTCATTGCCAGAATCAGGACAGAGTCTATAAAATCCTTAACCACTAACACCATTCCCCTGGGGTTAGACTCCGGCTCAGCGTGAAAACCCTATCGAGTCTGCGATGCCTCCAGGAGCAGCCTTGGCGGGGACAGCTGGAGACGCGTGGCCGGTGTGTGGGCCACGTTGATGGAACAACAGCTTCTGAGTTCGGGGTAAGGGGAGACAGAGACAGCCCGCTCCTCCTCACCATGCAGACCTGGAACCCTGCCCATCGCAGCCGCCTCTCACTGTCCTCACAGCTGGACAAGGGAAGGGGGGATGGGAAACTGCATGGAGGAGGCTGCCCGGCCTGAGGGGGGGGGGGGGCGTGACCCGGGCTCACAGCGCGGGGGGCGCTGCCAGGCCGGCTTCCCGGCCACAGGCGCTGATTGCCTGGGTCTCAGGCTGAAGAGAGGGCAGGGGAGGAAGCGAAGGGAAAGGTGCACGTCCCAAGAGGGTGTCACATTTAGAAATTCCATTTCTTTTTTAAAAAAAGAAAAGAATGGTTCCAAATTAGAAAGGGACATCAGCAGGGAGATGGGGAACCACCATTTCCAACAAGCGAGCTGCAAAAGGAGAATGTGGGCAGGATGAAAGCAGTGCTCCCAGCTGGCCTCCCCCCAACTTTTTCCTCCCAACACCCTCCCCCCCAAGCACATGGAACAGGGCCCCCTCCCTCCACCAGGCTGCTGCCCCCTCACCCTGGCCACAGGGCAGCCAGGGAAACAGCAGCATGTGCCCTGCGCCTGTCTCTGACAGGCCCTCCGTCTCAGGCTGGATACCCAGGGCCCTGGCGACCAGGAGGCGTGAGGCCGGTGTGCAGCCGAAGGCACAGGGGCTCTGAGACCCTCCGGGGGCCGCTCCCCAATGAGGGCACCACTCTGTGCCAGCTGTGAGTGTCTGTCACAGAGAAGGGAAGGTGGCTGTGCTTGAGGGCAGGTGTCGCAGGGAAAATGGGAGCTTCTAAAGGAAAGAGGGAGCGAGCTGTGCCCTCCCAGCGGCCTGCTCAGACAGGGTGGTTGACATGAGCGAGGCCGCTCCGTCCTGGTGGGAGAACCACAAACACAGCGTCTCACACAGACAGCCCTCCCTCCCGATGCTTCAGGGGCAGGGGCTCACAGAGTCACCAGAAGAGCAGCCTTCTTGGATTCGGTGTAGTGACAGTGCCTTCCACACAGGCGGAGAGGAAATAGGAGCATTTGTAAGGAGCCTGGTGGGATACATAATCACCCTAGCTGAAGGAGAGCACCCCTGGATGGTTAATTGATAGCAATGAATTAATTGCATGGCATTGAAATGTTGAAGCTCTCCTTATCCTCACCGGTGTGGCTCAGTGGATAGAGCATCAGCCTGCAGACTCAGGGGTCCCAGGTTTGATTCCGGTCAAGGGCATGTACCTTGGTTGCGGGCACATCCCCAGGAGGGGGCGTGCTGGAGGCAGCTGGTCCATGTTTCTCTCTCATCAATGTTTCTAACTCTCTATTCCTCTCTGTAAGAAAAAAAAAAATCAATAAAATATATTATAAAAAATAAAAATGAGCCGAAACCGGTTTGGCTCAGTGGATAGAGCGTCGACCTGCGGACTGAAGGGTCCCAGGTTCGATTCCGGTCAAGGACATGTACCTTGGTTGCCGGCACATCTCCTGTAGGGGATGCGCAGGAGGCAGCTGGTTGATGTCTCTCTCTCATCGATGTTTCTAGCTCTCTATCTCTCTCCCTTCCTCTCTGTAAAAATATCAATAAAATATATTTTAAAAATAAATAAATAAATATGAAAAATGAAAAATAAAATGTTTAAAAACGACTGGGGTTTGCTCAGAGAGTGAAAGCTCATCGTTGAGTGTGAAACATCCTTCAAACATGCCATCTAGTTGCTGCTTCTCCCCCCCTTCTCTGGACACTTCCTTTTGATTAGCTAACTGTGTTTTGAAGACTTTCTCTTCAGTTTGCTGAAAAAGTCAAAAACTCTCATCGAAGCTGGAATGTCAACACAAACACTAAATCGCTTTCTAAATATCTGTCAGCGATTTACAACCCCGTGGCCTCTCGCCAGGGGAGAGCGGCTTAAAGTCATCAAGGCAGACACGTCTCCCTCCTCCAGATCCAGCGCGATCCTGATTTCTCATCAGAGGGCTCGTTTGGAGGAACAAGATGCAATGTGCCCGCTCATTACACACAGCTGTGTTTACAGCCTGCACACGGCTAAAGGTACAGATACATTTCCAAGTTTTAAAGCAAAGTTGTTTAGGTCATTTTGTTTGTTTATAGACACCTTTGCATGAAAAAACTCCACCTTAATTATTCTGCATGTGGTCAATTTTATTTTCATCTCACCATTCCGATGTTTATTTTTTAAAAATTTTTAAAGTAGGGTATTTAGGAAGGAAAGCAGAACACACATTTTAAGGTCCTTAAAGTGTTTTTAATGAGTGAACCTACGCACATGTACACAGTTAAAAAGGTCATAGCACATCTATGTGCAATTTACAGACGTATTTGGGAGATTCACGGACAAGCGTAGCTGAAAGAAAGTTTAAAGAATCATCTTTAAACTACTGTCCAGTCCTCGGACTGAACTGTACTCAGCCAGACCAGAGGAGAGCTCTGACGGAGTTTTTGAGAAGAAATGCACTCACCAGTCTATCTCCTAACCACTCTTCCTATATACCTGTGACATCTAGCAGAGTGGAAGGAGCACTTTTTCCTTTATTCTTTCTTCGTATTGAAGATGAATCTTGAGCTGCAATTTCAAAATGACAAACTCTCTCGGGCCAGGCTTCTTGCAAAATGGGTCCAGTCCCATCACGGTATCCATCGGTGTTGGCGGCCAGCCCCTTGCCCGTTACACACCAGCACAGAGCCCTTTCGAACAGACTCCCAGCGCCGGGCCCCCAGGGACTCAGTGAAAACCCTGATTCGCTTCGACAGCCAGAGTGTATGACACGCACCTTCCATCACACGGGGATCAGGACTAGCCGGGTATTGCTTTTTGATGGTGACCTTATTTTAACCCCCAAGTCATCCCGATGGTTATAGAATAAATTCTCTAATCTTTCATTATTGTTATTTAACTGTATATGGCACCAGCCCTGATACGGTAAGACATTGCTGATTTCTTTCATATGAGATATTATTCAAGGTGATGAAAAGAAGCTCTGTACCACATTTATTTCTTTATGGTAGTCAAACTCTGACTGCATTGCTTACAAGCAAAGTGCTTTTTCACTGCACACCTGTCATGTGGCCATGATTGTTAAAGGCCTATCAGAGACACAAAGGAAAGAGGAAAAATCATGCAGGTGCTGACTTCTAGGGATATACAGTTTATAAAACTAATACAAGAAAGTTGTCACAGTTATATAGATAATGCACATTACATGTATGTGTGCATATGCATGTGTGTATACATACATGCATGTGTTCATACATGTATGTGTGCATGTATATATACAAGGGTAAACAGATTTTCATATACATTCTGAGGCATATGGCATTCAGAAGTGATCTAATATTCAGACTAGAGATTTCTAGTTGGATAAGAGTCGCTGATGGAAGAGAAGAAACAGTCAACAAATTATAACAAGTAAAAATTAATATAAATTAAAAAGTTAGAAAATGAATTGAGACATCTAAACAATCTCTCCAAACCCCCTTGCTAGCCTCAATTCCTAGACCATTTGGTTCGATTGGTTCAGGCTCTAAGTCATCTATTCTGCTAGAGATGGGTAGCATGTTTGAAAAAATGAGAGAGCAGGTGATTTAAAAAGAACTTGCTTTATTGATGCATTAACTAGCAACAAAAGCTGTAAGTCCAACTCTTCCTTCTTTCTTGTTTTCTAATCCACCATTGGACAAAATAAAACCTTCTAAAAGAATTTTTAAAAACAGTGAAAGAAATCTGTCCATTTGTATTGATGAGTAATCATCAAGCAATCCATTTTATGACTACACAGAGTTTTTGGATGTAAGATAAGCAATTTATCCAATCGAAAGCCCCAAATACTAGATGAATGCTTACATTTTTAGTAACACACAGGCACCTATGGTCATATCAATTCTAAATTTAGAAAATCACAGGTAAACTTGCTAGTTACAGGGTTAGAGGCCATAGAACTAAACGATATAACCATTGATGCATTAGCTCACCAGGGTGCATGCCAGCAAACCACTGGTGTCTTCTTCCACACAGAGGAGCCATGGGTTAAACGTCCCCTGCACACCTCCTACCGTGAGAACAGGAAGACTTGCACAGGATTGCACCAGCTCCCAAAGCTGGTGTCCCTGCCCGGCCTCCTGGACTCTGCACTGTGGCCGCACAGTCATGGAGAACACCACAGCTTCCTCTCCTGCCCCTCAGCTGGCTGTTCTGGTCCTCACAACCTGCTTATGTAGAGCCACATATTACAATGTGCTTTTCCTATTGGTCAGTCTTATCATATTGTCCCCACCCCCTAGCACAGTGGTAGGCAAACCTCGGTTCATGAGCCACATGCGGCTCTTTGGCTCCTTGAGTGTGGCTCGTCCACAAAATACCACGCCCCCTAATTAAGTTAATAACAATGTACCTACCTATGAAGTTTAAGTTTTAAAAAAAAGTCGGCTCTCAAAAGAAATTTCAGTCGTTGCACTGTTGATATTTGGTTCTGTTGACGAATGAGTTTGCCGACCACTGCCCTAGCATCACACAAAGGATCCTACCTTTACCCAGAAGTCACCACAAGTCCTCCAGCCTTCCAAACCCTCTCCTAATGAATCGGCGGTGCCATGAGAAGCACCAGCAAAATGAAGCATGGCCAACATCCAATGATCACCAAAGGACAAACTGGAAGTTCATCCTTGGGAGAATGGGGGGAGTCATACATTTCAATATCAAGAAGATGCTTTCCTTTGATATTAAGCAAAATCAAGGTCATGTTGACTCACCAGTAGAGCGATGTGGGAGGGAGAAGGGGGGAGAGGATGCCTTAGACATCTGTATTTATTTAACTGTGACCATGACACTCATTGGCGTATGGAATGATTGGGACTATAGTTAGAACTTTTATCTTGGTTTGCCAGGGACACTTGAGAATTTTGCCTTTTCCTGGTGCAGTTATTAATAGCATCTTTTTTACTCTTAAAGGTGTCCTAGTTTGTACAATACACCCTGTGATCTTCCTGTCAATAGTCAGAGACGTCAGTATGTAAGAAGACTTATAAACCATGGGCTCACTGAGAGGAGAAGGTGATGGCTGGGGAGAGCAGTGGGCCAGCGTGGGGCAGAGAGGGACAGGGGGCCGGGTGTGAGGCGGAGGCTGTGAGTTCTGTGCGGGGAGAATGGACGTATTTGCTGTTGTGGAGCTCAGTGTTTGACTTCCGATGTTACCGGAAATGAGATCAACTGAGCAGAGAGGATCCCAGTGATTATGGATGTTGAAGCCCTTCGCTTAGAATTCTAATTAGGCTGTAGCCAGTCGTTGTTTTTATCCTCAGAGCAGGAGCTCTGCCGAAGGATTCTTGATTCTCCTTGCTTCAGAAAGTCTCAGTTGAACAGGGAGAAACTGAAATCAGCAGAAGTGGCTGTTGTCCTGGCAGACATGGCATGGGAGGACATGTTTGTGCCCGTGCAGTCATTTCCTCAAGTCCAATCCATTTCAAAATAAAAATAAACTAAGGAATAATTTCGCTTTGGCCTAACAAATGATTAAGGATGTAAGATATTAAAGTTGGAAGTTACTTTCTACAAGATGAAAAACCTGGGGAATGACTGTTTCTTTCTATTCGTGATAATGAGATGAAACCTCAGCGAGATGAAGGTTGAACATGCGCTGAGAGTCCCTAGCTGGGGTTTTTGTTGCTTTTTCCCCAATAGTTGACTTTGACCATGGCTTCTTATCTGTAAACTGATGAATCTGAACTCCATTAACTATTGCTCTACAAAGAGATTTAACTTTTTTGTTTGAAGTCTAGGAAAAGGCTGTTATTGCTAATAGTCACTACTAATTACATTTCCAGTGTAAAGTTGACCTCATTTAAAATAAGATTTAAGTGTCTAAATCAGCATTCAACATTTCATGTTTAAAATGTACTTTAATAGATCACTGATAAATCCAGGAACACACAGTTTTAACATAAATGCTATGAAAATGGGAGACCGTATCACTCTCAGCTTAGACAAAATAAGTATCTTGTCTCCCTTCTTATCGTCAGTGTGCTGGTAAGTCAAGGAGCAGGTCTGCAGAAGATCTCACGTGCTTGGGACATCATCGCTCTTCACTAAGTGGAGCAAAAAGACAGAGCCTCCTGGGTAGAATGTCCCTAATGATCAGAGTTGACATTAACATGTGGCAGGCTGACAGACACACTAATCAGAAGAACCCAAACATTCTTGCTGTGTCTGTATGAATGGACAGAGACGGGAGAGAGACAACATTATTATCTTAATTTGTTTTGTCATTGCAATACTCATTTTAATTGACACAAATTTGTTTAAAGGTTTAAAGCTGAAGAATGTTGGGTTCACAAAAGATTACTTATGTGGAAAGTTCATGATAGCTTAAGTCAGTGGTCAGCAAACGGCGGCTCTTTGGCCCCTTGAGTGTGGCTTTTCCACAAAATACCACGGCCTGGGCGAGTCTATTTTGAAGAAGTGGTGTTAGAAGAAGTTTAAGTTTAAAAAATGTGGCTCTCCAAAGAAATTTCAGTTGTTGTGCTGTTGATATTTGGCTCTGTTGACTAATGAGTTGGCCGGCCACTGGGTTAAGTGAAGGCAAGGCTATATACATATTTCTACATCCATATACATAGCATGCCCTCAATACATATTTCTTCAATAAATGATAAATAACTAACACTGAAAGCTCCATAGAACAGGGATGTTTGTGTCTTTTGTTGACTGATGTATGCCAAGGTTCTAGGAGACTGACTGACACATAGTAGGTGTCAAAACATTTGCTGAAAGCAAGAATAGATGACACACAGCAAAAGCATCTCTGCTCACCTCGGCTTATTGAGTAAATAATGACTGAAATGTCCTTGTCAAAAAATGTAGCATTCAGAAAGAAGCTTAGCAATTTTGTTGTGGGGATAGCAAAAATATTATGGTGAATGCAAGATACGTAAAACACACCTATGCACTACCTTTAGTCTTCAGCACGAATTATCAACTTACTGCATATGAAAACGTTTTCAATCGTGTCTTCGTAAAATGGAGTAGTCAAGATATTAGCTTGAAATATAACCGCTCCCTGGTTGTTTATTGCTGCATATCCGAATGCGCCTGCCCTCAAAGACAATGAGCGTGAACAGCTCTCACCGTCTGTGTGGGGAGGATGGCTTCACGGGCCGTCCTGACTCGGTGTCCCTCAGGAACTTGTAGCCAAGATACCGGCCAGGGCTGGACTCACCTAGAGGCTCATCTTGGCTGGAGTGGCTCAGGGGTTGAGCATGGACCTAGGACCCAGGAGCTCCCAGGTTCAATTCCAGGGTTGCAGGTTCAATCCCCCGTGGGGAAGGGAGGCGCACATTTAGGAGGCAGCCAAGCAATGTTTCTATCTCCCTCTCCCTTCCTCTCTGAAATCAATAAAAATATATTTTAAAAAAAATAATAAAGGCTCATCTAGGGGTTGAGGATCTACTTTGAAGGAACCCACTGACGGGTAGATTGGTGCTGGGACCTGGGACTGCCCACCCAGGCCTCCTCAGGGCCCCCGTGCGCCTGTCACGCAGCCGGCTCCCCGCAGAGTGCGTGGTGAGGAGGCCTAGGAGAGAAGCCCAGCGTCTTTTGTGGCCTGGCCTCACAAACGCAGTCACTCTCACAATAGTCTATTTCTTTTTTAATTTTTGTTTTTTTTATTGTCTAAAGTTTTACATGCTTCCTTTTTTCCCCAATTGACTACCCCCAGCCTTCCCCACCCTGAGCAAGCCCCAGCGCCCAGGTGTCTGTGTCCATTGGTTATGCTCATATGCATGCCTGCAAGTCCTTTGGCTTCTGTCTAAGCCCCCTGCCCTACCGTTTTTCTCTAGATTGATCTATTCTTGTTCATCAAATTATGTTGATCCCTATATCCACATATGAGAGAGTTCATGTGATATTTATCCTTCTCCGACTGGCTTATTTCACTTAACATAATGTTCTCTGCATGGGCAAAGGATATAAACAGACACTTTTTGAAGGAAGACATACAGAAGGCCCAGAGACATATGAAAACATGCTCAAAGTCACTCATCATCCGGGAGATGCAAATCAAGAGGACACCGAGGTTCCATCTCACGCCTGTCAGAATGGCTATCATCAACAAATCAACAAATGACAAGTGCTGACGTGGAGAGAAAGGAACCCTCGTGCACTGCTGGTGGGAATGCAGACTGGTGCAGCCACAGTGGAGAACAGTATGGAGCTTCCTCAAAAGGTTAAAAAATGGAACTCCCATTTGACCCAGTAATCCCACTTCTAGGACAGTATCCCAAGAAACCAGAAGCATCGAGAGAGAGGACATGTGCACCCTGATGTTCATAGCAGCACAATTCACCACAGCTAAGATTTGGAAACAGCTAAGTGCCCGTCAGCAGAGGAGTGGATTAGAAAACTGTGGTACATCTACACAATGGAATACTATGCCTCTGTACATATTCTATTTCTGCAGACTCTCACTAAGTACGGCCAGGTGCAGGAGAAGGGAGGGATCCGGCGGCTTCTTTTGATGGGAGAGATACCTAATCACCTGTAGGCATACAGGTGAAAGCCACTCAAAGGCGAACAATGACTTACCTGGTCTCTACGTAAGCTCCTCATCCCCTGGTGCTGCCACAGGGGGAAATGTGTGGTTGTGAGAGTTTCAATTTTATAATAATCCGAGTCAGATAGTCCTCCATGAAGAGGTGCCTGCACACTCGGGATTTCTCCAAAAACAAACTAGTCAGGCAATTATTTCTATTTCTTCTTCATTTCGTCTGTGAGTACACCTTACATGGATAGGAAACCCGCGTGGGCCTAAGCTCGATTGGGTGAATTACTGCGTGTTTCCGTACGGTCCTCCTGGGGGCACATTCCAAACGTGAGCCTCCTCGGGCTTCAGCCCAGGCTGGGTAAATGCGAGTCCTGTGCACAGGCTGCGGTATCCTCACTTCTTCAAGCTCCCAGGCGCTGTCCGTGCCTCCCACAGCCTGAGGCACAGAGGGCCGGCAAAGCCTGGAGTGCGGCTTTGCTGGGAAGGATGTGTGACTAACGTCCCCACTGCCGGGGCCCGGTTAATGGAAATAAGATTGAAAATGTTTGGTGGGTCTTTTTCTTTTTTTTAATTATATGAACTACAGCTCAGATCGAACGTCTGGAGGAAAATCATCATGTTTTCCACAACGCTGCTGTAGGCTAGAGACCAAGCAGGAAATATCGATGGGCTTAAATCATTACGGGGACCTGGGAAAGGTTTGCAGTGAAAAACGGCCTCGTTTCACATTAGGTTTCTGAGGTGCAAAGCACGGAAGGCAAAGAAATCAGGCGCCGTGCTCACGGCTGCAGAAGGACTCTGGGGAAGCTAGCTTTCCAACGACGGGGGAGGAAGGCCCAACGGTGCCTCTTCCCAGCCAACAGCAGTGGTGGCCCTGTCTTCTCCTGAGAATGAGGCAATGAGCCATCGAGTGTGTTTTTATAAAATGTCAGGAAGTAATGAAATGAACAGCTCTAACGTTATTACATCTTAATTGCAGGGAAACAACTTTCAATGTAGGTCATTTTACATTCCTTCTCAGGCCAATTTGGAGCCTCCATGAAGGTGGCCCTGCAGCTCCACCTTTCCCCATTCATTCACAGCTGGAGGAGTGCAGGGAACAACGTAGGATCCTATAGCATAAAAGGCTAATATGCAAATCAACCAGACGGCAGGACAGCCAGTTTCTATGCTGTGCATTGACCATCAGGGGGCAGACGCTCAAGGCAGGAGCTGTTCCTTGGTGGTCGGTGCATTCCCACAAGGGGAGTGCCGCTCAGCCAGAAGCTGGGCTGATAGCTGGTGAGCACAATGATGGTGGCCGGAGCCTCTCCAGACTCCACTGCAGGCGGGCCTTAAGGAGCGAGGGATCCCTGATTGCGAGAGCCCTGGACGGTGAGAAGGATGTCCACCTGCTGGACATCCAGGGGGATTTGGCCTAAGCTGGCAGGTGAAGATCCACTGAGGGGACCCAGGCTGCGAGAGTGCATATGCCAGGGTTAGGGACACCCCCCCACACACACACACGCTAGGCACAAATTTTGTGCACCAGGCCTCTAGTGTGGATATGAAGGAATGACACCTTTACCAGTATAATGGACACCTTCTGGACACGCCTGTGCAAAAAAGTACAACCTTCCAAAACACTCATTTTGTCAGATCATAGATTTTTCTGCAGATACCATTGACGCATTTAGGGATTATTCTCCAAATTAGTTAATAAGGTATGCATAAAACAAAACAAGTTATCTGTATGCTTTATAGAAGGCATGAATATGAGTCTCAGATATAAGAGCTAGTGAGTGCCAGAGTCAGAATGTGAACCACATCTTCAGAGCCATAAAGTCCATCCTAACATCTCCCCACCTCCCTCCTCAATGTGGTACTTACACGTTACTTTTGACCACAAGAGGCTTTCTCACTTGAATTCCCAGGTTTTCACCAAACTTTATGTGAATGTTTTATTTCTTATTTGCATTTAGTCTTTTCTTAGCTATAATTCTAAATCGTCCAATGTAAATAGCATTATTTTACATGGATTCATTGTATAGTCCCACACACACAAATAGGTGGGAGTCATGGTAGGAGTTGATTTTTAATCACTAATGTATTCATGATGCATACTTTATATATTCAAATTTAGAAATGGAATCATAATGATGCCCTAAATTTGTGTACAAAGATTATAATGTCTGATATGAAATATATATATATATATTAAATATATATATATATAAATTTATTTGAAATCTATATTTGAAATCTATATATAAATATATAAATTCATTTGAAATCTATGTTTAACCTGTGTAATAGGCAGGGTTTATTTTATTAATCCTAAAGGACTAGGACCAAACAAGTTAGTTAATTTGACTAAAATTGCAATATTAAAAACATCACTGTCTGGTAAAGTTCATACCCCAAAAAAATCAGAAGTCCCATTTTCACCTCTCAAATGAGAAGCTTTTTTATCACTCTTCTCCTGGGGGAGAAAAATAATCTTTTCTTACTTTTTTTTTTTTTTTTGACACCTAGTGGCTATTTAGTAGTAAAAAAGGGGAAAGAACGAAAAGGAAGAAAGGATAAGGAGGAAGTGAGGAAGGAAGGAAGGAAGGAAGGAAGGAAGGAAGGAAGGAAGGAAGGGAGGGAGGGAGGGAGGGAGGGAGGGAGGGAGGGAGGGAGGGAGGGAGGGAGGGAGGAAGGAAGGAGAAAATTGCATACCTTAACTTTTAATAGATAAGAACATTTTTATCTGTTTTCAGGTTATATATTGGATCAAAACTACCCCCAAACCTCGCCATCTTAAACAAGATTGAGTCAAGAATTTTATCAGGGCTCAGCAAGGTGGTTCTTTAGATCCACACAGTGTCGACTGAGGTCACTCATGATATTTGGCTACTTATGTTCTCTAAGCCCGCGGGTCCCAGACGGATGAACGAGTCTGACGTGGAAGACAGCTTCGGTCAACGAGCCCGTGGCTGGGCTGGCAGCTGTTCTCAGCCGGGCCTGCTTATCCAAAGGGCTTACCAACACGTGGTCTCTGGAGCCTTTGAGTGTATTAGTCCCAGGGCTGCCGGCCTGCTTCCACAGCGTCTGAGAGCTCCTAGAGGTCGTGTTTCAGTAGAAAGTTAAAAGTATATATAATTAAAAATAGTTGATCCAGCCAGCATGGCTCAGCGGTTGAGCATCCACCTATGAACCAGGAGGTCACTGTTCGATTCCAGGTCAGGGCACATGCCCAGGTTGCAGGCTCCATCCCCAGGGTGGGGTGTGTAGGAGGTGGCTGATCTATGGTTCTCTCTCATCATTGATATTTCTCTCTCTCTCTCTCTCCCTCTCCCTTGCTCTCTCTGAAGTCAATAAAAATATATCTTAAGAAAATAGTTGTCTCTGTGGAGTGAAACAAGTGGGGACCCGTGGTACCAAATTACTTTAGGATATTTAATTGCTTTTGTCACATGTAAAAGCATAATTCAAGACACTGAAATACTAAAAGGTTATTTCTGTATAAATTATAGAGGACAAAAGTAAGAAACTGAACTGTGGTGAGATGGTCGCATCTCTACATTTTCAAGTAATTTTGGTTAAGGGTAAGACTGTGTGGAAACAATATCAAGTAGTCGTAACAAAGCATCTGTGACCACTGTACCCCTTTGCTATGGTCTTTCTATTTATCAGTCCACTGTGTGTAGAGTGGGGATGAAGGAGCCATGTGTAATGTGCAATCTTAACAGCATGGCATTGCGTGCATTGAATAGATCCCCTAACTGAGGGAACCCAGGTAAAATTAAAATTCATTATTAGTTCACTCATTTGTCAAAATAACAGCCCACAAGAGGGCAAAGACACGTTGATCATCCATCCGCAGATCCCTGTTGCACAGATGTCACAGAACAGGTTCAAGGTGAAAGTTTGAGTGATTATTGGAGATGTCAACGCAAAGCTGCTTGGATTTCCAAATTATGCAAGTCTCTTTTGTTGGAGAGCCACTGCATTACGTCAGAACTACAACCTGAGGGCTTGAAAACGGCATAGCAATAAGGTCCTATTTTATCTTCCTCTGCCAGAGAACAATGCAGAGAGATCTGAGCAGCAGGAGAATGTAGAGGAGAAAGTGCTGAGGAAGGACTGTTTCCAGCCTAGACTGCAGGAGCGTAACGGGAAAAAATGGAAGTGCACAGACCGTTGTTGACCTTCTGTCACCATGGAAACTCACCTGCTCTTTTTGTTCGTCTGCGACATTTTGTTATCCGGTTACCCAGGAAGCAAACCCAACAACCTCCTTGTACAAATGAAACAGAAACTGGTGCACGAGCTCTTTCTTAGGTAACGTATGTTTTAACGTTACCGACTGGAAAGAATGCCCTCACTAGAAAGCACTCTGGGGGTGGACATTTTAGATGGGCCAATGAAGACGTTTCTATGTGGCAGCCCTCTCAAACCCCTCAAATTCATACCCAATTAGTCGCTATTCCGATGCTGAACCTGGAGGCATGGTTTGGGTTGGGTAACATAGATGGTAGAGACATAAGAAAGGTGGCCTCATCTCTTTAAGGCCCAGTACACAGAGGAAAAAATACTCCATGTTTTGTTTTCATTTTCGGATTCCTCTCAAAACCATCTATTTTTATATTTATTGAGATGGAGACAAACTGATTTTAACATTTTTCTAAGAAACAAAAAGTAAGATATCAAATATAACTAGACTTTAATTTTTCTCAGAACACTCAAAAATTAATTTTAATTTCATGAAATATTTTTTTGAAAATGTAAAATGCTGACTGCTCAAACAGTTCTGGACTAGAAATTGGAGATCGTGGCTTCCAGTTCTGTCTTTATCATCAAATCCTCACACAGTCTCTCCCTATCCAGGTGTTCATGTAGACCAATGATAAGGGAAAGAAAATGTTATCTATATTTTATGCTTATTATTGAGGTGTTTCATAAGGTATCTATACTAATAAAAGGGCAACGTGCTAATTAGACTGAGAGACCTCCCAGGAGACCTTCCAGACATTCTTCTGGACAAAGTCATGGTGGCGAGGCCGAGGTAGAGGTTGTTAGAGGCCAAGAGGAGAGGGCAGTTGAGGGTGAACAGACCAAGATGGGACAGCAGTTGGGGGGGGTCATTGTGGGTGATCAGGCTGGCAGGGAGGCCAGGTGGGGGCAAGCAGGCCATGAGGAGGGGTCAGCCGAGAGTGATCAGGACAGTGGGGAGGCAGTTTGGGGTGAGCAGGCCAACAGAGGGACAGTTGGGGGCAAGCAGGCCAGTAGAGAGGGCAGGTGAGGGCGAGCAGACCAGGAAGGGGGCAGTTAGGAGTGATCAGGCTGGCAGGGGGGACATTTATGGGTGAGCAGGCCAGCGGCAGGGGACAGTTGGGGGCAAGCAGGCCAGCAGGCAGAGTGAGCAGTTAGGAGACAGCAGTCCCGGATTGTGAGAGGGATGTCTATCTGCTGGTTTAGGCCTGATCCCTGTAAACTGGCAGTAGGACATTCTTTGAGGGGTCCCAGATTGGAGAGGTTACAGGCTGGGCTGAGGAACACCTCCACACACCACCCCAGCACAAATTTCGTGCAACAGGCCACTAGTAGAATATAATTTTAAAATACTGTGTCAATAATATTACATTGCTTTGATAGATGTATACAGTTACTCTATCAAATGACTACACTTTCTTAAATCCAAAAACAAATTACTTTTAAAATATTTTTTTTAATTTTTGAGGTATAAATCATATAGCAAACTATCTTTAAATACTATAAAGCACAAAAACATTCAGTGCCATCATCCTAGCAGTAATAATGTGTTTATATTGCATTTTATTTTTTAAAAATATGATGAATTGCCATGCACATATAAAAGATAAAAATTATTTCCTTCTTGTCAGAGTTGGAAGATAGAAAGTGTCCTTGGTTAGACACAAAAACAATGACTCAATTTAAAATATTATCCACAAAATCCATCCCCAATAAAAATATAGGTTAACTTAAGAAAATTAAAAAATGTTTAGGGAAAATATTATGAATAAAGGGATAGAATTGGTAGTTCCATTAAAAATACTTTGTTTCCCTATTCTCCATCAATTTAACCAAAGAAGAGAGAAGTAAGGAATTAAAATTTCTCTCTGGTTGGATAGAATAAAAGTTAATGAGAAAAGATAAAGTTAGAGGAATTGGACTTACAGAACATGTAAATTCCAGAGGGAGAATTTGAGACATTATTCCTTAGGCAATTTTGCATCATAAAAGAACAATGAGGTGGGAAGTGTCAAAATTATAGGCCACTTTTAAAAAGATTGATCTTGACTATAAATGAAAATGGGTCAGAATGAAGAAAAACTAGAGATAAGGAGACCCATTAGGGAAGAAAGAGACAGGTGGACCCCAGATGGGAAAAGAGCCTGGAATAGGTATTTTGCAATGGAAATAAGAAGGACAAATTGATGTGAATGATGTTCCAAGGGAGCGTTTGAAGGACTTGGGAATTAATTGGATGTGGTAGGTAAGGTGGATCGTTCAGCGATAGCTCGGAAATACCAGGTCTGGAGAGCTGCAGATAATAGTATGAACTGAGAGCAAAAATAATAAAAAATAAAATAAAATAAAACCGGGTGATTAAAAAAAAAACATTACTGACAGGAGATACTAATTTAGATTAGGTGTCAAGCTAGGCAATGGTGAAAAATTGCATTTCACATAGGACTTGAATAAAATAAGAGATGGGCGAAGGCCTGAGGGAAGAATATCTTGGCAGAAGGATAATCAAGGAGAAATGTCCCGGAAGAATTAGATTGGCACTTTGGAGGGCAAGAAAGGCCAAGGTGCCCGGAGCGGAGAGGACGGGAGGGAAATGTGTGGGTGATAAGGTCAGCAGAGACAGCTAAGCAGGAAGGACGGATGGATCCGTAGGCTCTGCGGAAGCACGTGGACTTGTTCTAAGGGCAGCAAAAGGCGCTGGAATGTTTTCAGCTGTGGGTATCTATTCTAGTTGAGTTTTTACAAACGGTTCTGCCTGCTAATTGTCGGATGGGTTGGGGGGGGGGGCAGGGCAAAATTTGAAGTAGACCAGTTGAAAGACTTTTGTGAAAACACAAGTAAGACATGATTGTTGTCAGACCTAGAGTAGTAGCAGCCTGGATCGGAGACATGAGAAAGAAGAACAAAGGTCAAGGCATCCCACTTCCTGTATTGCATCATCCTCTCTACCTTTCTGTATGTCTGACATTTTACGCAACAGAAAATTTAAAAATTAAATGAATACTTCCTACCAATTCTTTTTTCCCCCTAATTTCTCACTGCTATTGTTTTTGTTCAAAATCATTTCCCTGTCTGCGTGACTGCAATAATTTCCGAACTGATAAGTCTACAGTGTTGTCTGTGTTCATATATTTTTCACAGAGCTGTTTCTTGTGTCATATATAACCATGTGTTAACAACCCCTCCATGCATTCCCAGTTCTTTCAGAAAATAGTCCAAAATATTAACCAAACGCAGGGCTCTTCCCAATGGGAGGTCTCTATGACTCATCCCACAGCAATCCCCACACTCCCTGCCAGGACTCAGCCAAAACAACATTGGATGCTCCTGGGAAGCTGTGTGTTGACTGTGCACTACTACAGGAAGGCCCTGTTGGGCTGTGAAAGTGGAGTTCGGTAGATGGGCTGCAGGAAAAGGTCAGATCCTGGGGTGTGCAAGGATGGAATGGAGGAGAGGATGTGTGGGCATGAAACGTTATGATTGTTTTAAGAAACGTGTTCAGGAAAGGTTGAAGAGCAAGGGACGTCGCTCTGAGAGACGGGGCAGTGATCGGGTTCTGAGTGTGGTGCAGATGGCGTCTGTACTGTTGGAGTTTGGCTTGGTTTGGTTTGGAGAAATGGGTCTGAAAATGTTTACAGGCAGAGAGAAAACATTGGAAGCAGGTTCTCGAGTGTCTGGGACAGGACCGCGCCCTGCCTTCCAGCGCACACAGTTCCGGCTCATAAACATGGCCTGTGAGACGCAGACAGAGGGGCCGCACTGAGTAAATGCCAGGGCCTCCTGCACATTAACTACTTCTCCTCTACCGAAAGCACACCTCCGTGTCCAACCTAATTTGTGCCGATTTAGAAAACAGGAGCAATGTTTTTTTTAATAGAAACTCTGCTCCTAGAATCCCAGGTTTCTGTCATTTAAACTAATAAATTATCTAGGTGCCTTGGCAATAGGACAGAAGGAAGCGAAGAAGTGCAAACGAATGAGACAAAACGACGTGTTCTGGGGTGATTGGTTTTGTTAGTCTTTGATTGTGACTGATAATTTGAATTTCATGATCATTTACTCGGTATCGGTGTGTGTCTTGTTTATCATGATTCATTGTAGGTAGCCACATATAATGAATGTCTTTTCATTTCGGTAAAATCTGCCTCGTTGCTATGGCGATAGTCATTATGAAATGGGGAAAGTAAAAATAAGACCACTACATGTCTAGAATACAATCAAGGAGGTAATGCTCCAAACGTAGGCATATATTGTTAGGGCACTGAAATAAATTTATATTTTCCCTAAACAGTAGGTATTTCCAGGTTTACATTAATATGTAGGAAAGGACTGAGAAAAAGAAGTGTTAACATGGACTGATTACATGAAAATTTTGAATTATATAAGATGCTTTACATTGAGATTAAGAGTTATATAATAGAGCATATTGGGGGAGAGATTGTTGTCATTTTTTTTTAAATCCTTACCAGAGGATACTTTTCCATTGATTTTTAGAGAGAGTGTAAGAGAGGGAAAGACAGAGAGAAATATTGATGTGAGAAAAACACATCGATTGGTTTCCCCCTGACCAGGGCCCGGGATGGAGTGGAGCCTACAATTGAGGGACGTGCCCTTGACCAGAATCAATCCAGGAGACCTTGGGCCCACAGGCTGATGTTCTATCCACTGAGCAACCCGGCCAGGGCTAGAGCATATTGTTTTTGGTTCTGAGGTTATAAAATTGAATATTTTGAAAACACAGTTCATACTCCACATATGTGTTTTTCTAAATAGCCAGCCTTCCCCCTCCCACTTTGCTCATCTATCCTCAACAAAAGAAAATGGAAAATGCTCTCTCCTTTTCTTCAACCACTGACAGAATTACTATTTGGTCTTAGGCAGACAACAAAGAATAGACAATTCTCCACACAACAGGGTTTTTGTCATTGTTTTGTTCACACATTCATTCTCCCTAAATGCAAAATGTGTGTTTTCTGGTGACAACAGATTGAACGTGGCGTTGGAGAACCTGAGAAAATAGAACTCCTAGGCTCTTATTATCTTTTGTTTACATCAAACAGCATTGCCCATCCCTTTCTCAGGGGCAGAGACTCTTACGGGAGCTTGAAGAAAAGAGTCCATAAATTGTAATCTGTTCTCTCACATTGTGAGAAGTTTGTAAATCGATTCCTCACCAGATGCTGTAATTTTGTTGGATTGAAGATAAATGGTTGAATTCCAAGAGAACGGGATACAAAGAAAACCATTAGCCTTGGCAATTCATAGACAGAATAAGACACGGTATCCATTCTCTGTTCTTGTAGAAACAGCATCAGGTTTTAAGAGTTAAAAGATTGCTCACATAAATCTCTTCCCCTATTTAGGAAAAATAATTGGCCGATGGGTGAACAACAAGAGAGCAAATTTTGTTGAGAAATGTAGAATAACTTGGTGATCTGTGAGCCGGATTCTCATAAAGGAAACAGCAAAACCCTATCAGTTATACTGACAGCCAGAGCTTCCTTTTCTCTCCTGTTTTGTTGGTGTTGTTTTTTGTGTGTCTCATAATCTTGCTCTGGTGAACTTTTTCTCAACTGAAAATATGAAGAGTCTGAGGCACATTAGCCATCGGAGTTTATGTCTGGAGCTTTTTCACCCAGAAACCCTAGTAGATTTTCTTCCTACACACAGGGGGAAAAAAAATCAGGATTTGGAAGAGAGAGGGTTTATTTCATTATCACGCACACGACTCCAGCCTCTGAATCCATCATTCTCTCAATCACCGCCTGTCTCGCCTTAGAAATTAACATATATTTCCCTCTTCCTCCAAGAACATTAAAAATGCATTGCAATGAATAATAGAGCAGGGCTGTGTATAAAACTAAACCTTCTGCATCCTCTTTTAAATGTTTGTTCTTCCGTGGAGATCCTCTGAGGAGACCATATTGAAAGGATGAGCAGTAATTTAATTTTTTATCATAAGCATCCGCGGCGAATAAAGAATGAAAGTACTTGGCGGGGCTAGAGAAAAGAGATGAGCTATTCATCAAGGGACAACCCTGCCTTCAGATGGACGCCTGCATATGCTGTTTCTTTTCAAGTAGAGAAAATCACAAGATTAATATGCAAGCCCTGCAAATAGTTCCCGCGTCTGTAAGCAAGCAGCAAACAACGAAGACATTTGCTACATGTGGATGGTGCTTTTAGAGAGGCAGCTGGAAGCTTTTGTTAAAATTGAGGTCACCAAATAGCATTTTTTATTAAAATAGGAATCTGAAATCTGGAATTACACTTTTCCCAAAGTCTCTTGACTTATGATCTTTCCTTAAGATGAGATACAGGAGGGAGGGGGAAAATCTGCTGTCAAGTTGGATTGCTAATGAGTTGTGTAAACTAAGAAAAACCAAAAGCTCAGGGTTGCCTACTGCCCAAAATTGTAATAACACGTGATACCTCTGTATTTATTTATTTACTTGATTTGATGTAGGGCTTACAAAAGGCTATCATCGACTACAGCTAAGACTCAGTAAAACAATACTGCTGCCATTGCTTTGAATTTGGCAGTGGTATTAAAAAGAAGAATACAGCCGAAACCGGTTTGGCTCAGTGGTAGAGCGTCAGTCTGCGGACTGAAAGGTCCTGGGTTCGATTCCGGTCAAGGGCATGTACATTGGTTGCGGGCACATCCCCAGGTAGGGGGTGTGCAAGAGGCAGCTGGTCGATGTTTCTCTCTCATCGATGTTTCTAGCTCTCTATCCCTCTCCCTTCCTCTCTGTAAAATATCAATAAAATATATTTTTTAAAAGGATACAGTGAAGCATTGCCCTATATTTTTAAAGGAAAGTTTAGACATTACTTTAACTTGCCCGGATATGCTTAGAGCTCCTGTACTATTTGATCCATTGGTGATGTTAAAATATTTCATTGGGAAGACCTTATGGTCTGTGAAGAAATAAAACCTCAAATCTCATGGAGCAATAACTCTAGAAACAATAATACAATTAAAATGTTCACCTCCACGTGAATTGGAGGTCTCTACTTAATTATCTGTCCTGACCTTCAATTGCAGATCAATAGTCGGGAATCAAACCATAACACTGGCAGCACCCACCTTCTAAACACGAGCCCTCCCCAGAAGAGGCCCCAGTCCTAGTGTCCTGTTCCTCACCCCGAGCAGAGGTCACCAGACTTTCTCAGCCCACAGCCCTTAGTGTTCCCATGATTTCTCAACCGTGTCTTGAGGCCACAAGAAATGCCTCGTGGTTCCATTTAGTACGTTGTAGAAAACTTAAGTACTCATGTGCTAACAACGCAGTAGACATTTGAAATGACATCACACATAAATTGAAAGAAAAATGTGTTATTTCCTTCTTAAATAACTGATGATTTTTTTTTTCCTGAAGAGATGTGTGTTGCTAGTGAGCACTGGACAACCTCTAAAACTCTGGAACCAGACCAACCAAACATTTTCACTTTGCACCTGCTTTTATGGCAATAACTGTCCAAAAAAAACAAACCAAAAAGTTTCCCCGAAGATATGCTTGGACAGAACGTGGTATGCCCTAGTGTTGGGTCTATGGGCTACCTTGAGCTAATTGTTCTCCTAGCTCTCAACCAATGCCAAGCATCCATGCTTCCCTCAGAAAAACTGAATTCCTCCACACCTACTGAAGCTCCAGAAACCAGCAGCGGGTTTCGGACCCACACCCCTTGATGAAATTCTTGAGGCAAATCAGACAAGCCAGTGTACGTCCACCTTTCCTTTGGAGGCCACGTGACAATCTTTAGCCTCCAAGGCCAGTTTTCTTTCTCTCTCTCTTTTCTCTCTCTCTCTCTCTCTCTCTCTCTCTCTCTCTCTCTCTCTCTCTCTTTCTCACACACACACACACACACACACACACACACACACCTTTTAACATCACCTTTTAATACTCATTTCTTTCTTTCATTCATTCAATAAATACAATTGAGTACCTACTATGGAAACCTTGCTAACTGTCATGCACACAGAGGTGAACTTGCTCACAGCGATGGCGGCGATAAAGCTGGAGATGCAATTAGTGCATAGCAATGCTCTTCTCCTCAAGGTAAGAAACAGAGGAGAGTATTGTGGCAACACATAGTCCAGGCAAGTTGCCCCACCCAGAGGATTTGAGGAGTCACATAAATAAAGCTGAGCTTATCAATATATAGCATATACAAATGGTCTCCTCTATAGAGCTCCTTGTTCCCTTACATCAGTGTTTCCCAAAGTGGGGTACACATACCCCCAGGGGTACGGGGAGAGTTTGGTGGGGGTACGTGTTGCACCGGAGTTGGTGGGGATATGCACTGCACCGTGCTTAGCTGCGCCCAATTCTAAGTTCTCATGAGTCAAGTCAAGACAGTCTTGTGAGGCGTGAGAAGGTCCGGTGTGCAAATAAATGTTATTTATCATATAACTTATTTATATTTTATTATGAATAATTTTATTTTTCGTTTATTATTATTTTGTGTATGTACCAAAAAAAGAAAATATAAACATATATTTTATTGTTATTAAAATATATCCTTTTTTGACGAGGGGTACTCAGCATTATGAAAATTATAGAAGGGGTACACATATGTCAAAAGTTTGGGAAACACTGCCTTACATGATGTAATCTAGCATAAACATACTTTCGTCCTATCCTATAAAAATAAAATTTCTAAAATTGGGAAGTAGTTGAAGGAATTATACTTTTTAAATCACTTGAGAAAACAACAAAGCCTGCCTCAAATACCAAACACACACACACACACACACACACACACACACACAAAAAAAAAAAAAAAAGGTGTCAGAAATAGACAAAAGCCAAGGATGTAGACCTAAGAGGACCCTCTTTGGAGACACTATTGGGGAAAACCAGGTATCCCGTGGGCTGCTGTGGGGAAAGTATCAGATTCGACAACTCGCTGAGAAGGATCTTAGCTCCCCAGAGTGTCTCCCAACACACGCCTTGTCTCTGTTTTCGTCTGAATGGTTAAGATCCCACGTGCACACCTATGTAGGCGTATGAAGATCCCAGCATAACCGGACATCTAACAATACTTCTCCCGGGGAAGTCACGGACAGGCCTGCTCAGGCACACAGCCTCACTGTGCCTGCTGCTAAGTGGCAGGCTGTTCCCATCACGGACACGCTCATCCCTCCTCGCGCCTGTGACGACAGAGCCCAGGACACAGTCCCCAAACGGCAGGTCCTGGCCTGGTGAGGGCGCCACGGGAATGCCAGCATCCTTGCTGGTCCTGCTCCCTCGGTGTGCGGTGGTCACAGCCCTCCGGGGAAGCAGGGACAGGGGCGGCGAGTTCTGCGCACTCACTATGAGCAGGCCGTTTCCACATGCTTCCCCTGGAAACGGATCGGCTGTCTGCAACCCCACGCGTCACCCTTTCTTAAAATATGCTTTTATTGATTTCAGAGAGGAAGGGAGAGGGAGAGAGAGAAAGAGAGAAACATCAACGATGAGAGAGAATCATTGTTCGACCTCCCCCTGCATACCCCCCACTGGGGAAGTGCCTGCAACCCCGGGCATGTGCCCTTGGCCGAAATGGAACCTGGGACCCTTCAGTCCGCAGGCCGACACTCTATCCACTGAGCCAAACTGTCTAGGGCCCTGGTGCTTTCATTGTTCACAAACGAGAAACTGAGGCAGAGGAAAGAAACCAGCAGATGGCCAATCTGGTGTCAGAGTCTGTTTCGAACCGCAGGTCTCTGCACTGGTCATTCCCGCCAGACTGAGATGCAAACCCCCTGCCCCCCATGAAGAAATGTGGGGGGATTTTGTAAAGGAGGAATAGCTATTCTCAAGTTCAGGATTTATAATTACTGCACATTAAGATCCTCTGCTCGTCTCAGCTCTCCTCCAAAGGAGGCCACCACCTATCACAAAACACACACAGGGTTAACCCTCAGCAGAGAGTGAGAAAAGGCGGTCAGCGCATCCTCAGGCCGGCTTTGCGCAGAGAAGTCCCCAACTGGCCGTGCCCGCGGAAGGCCCCGTGCCTGGGATTTCATCCTTTTCCCTGAAGACGGACTGTGCTGACCTGAGGGTGTGTTTGTCAGGAAGCCCAGCGCCAAGGCTTGCTCCTGGCCAACAGCGCCACCTGCTGTCCCCGGCGGCGTCCATCCCTGCAGGTGGCCAGCTCCTGGGGGCCTGGGCACCTGATCCTACCAGCCATGGGCAAACTATGGCCCGCGGGCCGGATCCGGCCCGTTCTGCTGTTCTATCCGGCCCGCGGAGTCGAAAGAGCGGAGGGTTCTCGTGCTCTCCCCTCCGCTCCTTCACAAGCAGCCCAAGATGAGAGTGCCAGCATGGTCAGGTTGCTTTTGTTCTGGCCCTCCGGTCCAGTTTAAGAACCCATGGTGGCCCTCGAGTCACAAAGTTTGCCCACCCCTGGTATAGAGTGTATCAACTAGCATCTGGATTCGCTTTGAGCTTTAGGAGGTAGGTGCTAAAGGCCCATTTTTCTAACACCCACTTCCCTGGTGTGAGGATTTATTCAGAACTGACTTTGTTGTTCGTAGTCTTTGGGGTCCTGGCTCTGAGCAAACAGAGCTCACATACTTGTTTTTCCCAGATTTAGTAACAGCCAAATGAGGTGTCCTTAAGCACCGATCTCAGAAATAAGCATGTTACCTTCACCCTGCATGATCTGCTCAGCAGCAGTATGGCAGCTTTGTAACCAAGAACAGTAGATAACAGTTTTTCCTGCTATCCTCTTAATAAGTAAAAATAATATTGTGGGCCTGATTCAAATCAGCCCCTATCAAATTTGATAATGATTTAACGTTTTTTATACCTGTTATCAGCTTCTGCTGTTAGTAATAATCATTTTTGTTTGTATTGCAAAAATACAACTTTATAATTCTAAATTCATCCTACTATTTTCCCCTATTTGCTTTAAATAATTCTAAATTCATCCTACTATTTTCCCCTATTTGCATTAATTTCAACAACAAAAACAATAGTAAGACTTCTCTTTAGAACAGCACCAGCCTACTCAACTATTGGCTTTCAATGAGTACCTACTCATTAAAAACTATATATTAATGTGGCAGGCAAAGTTTCAGTTTAATAAGAAATTAATAGAATTTAATAATGTTAAAGAAAATTCAACTGTTTCTTTCTAAATATATATATATATATATATATATATATATATATATATATATAAAATCATTGATTTCAGAGAGGAAGGGAGAGGGAGAGAAAGATAGAAACATCAATGATGAGAGAGAATCAATGATTGGCTGCCTCCTGCATGCTCCACACTGGGGATCAGGCCCACAACCCAAGCATGTGCCATGACAGGGAACTGAACTGTGACCTCTTGGTTGATAGGTTGATGCTCAACCACTGAGCCATGCAGGCCAGTCCTTAAAAGGATGCATGCCAATTTTTTTTATATTATACTAGAGGCCTGGTGCACAAAATTCATGCACAAAATTCAGCCCTAAGCGTGGCTGGTGATCAGGGCCGATCTGTGGGGCAACCAGTGGGGCAATCAGGGGTGCCCCACTAGCACCTGCCTTGGCTGGCCTGGGGTCTGCAGGCTGGGGGCAGCTCCTGCATTGAGTGTCTGCCCCCTGGTGGTCAGTGCACATCATAGCGACTGGTTGTTCTGCCAGTCGTTCTGCTGTTCTGTGATTTGCATATTAGGCTTTTATTATATAGGATACATTCCTTCCTACTGTCGCAACCTTCTGTAAATCAAGTAACGGAGTTTAAAAAATGCTTCCCATGTGTCTTCTTTGGGGATTTGCTCAAATACCTGAGCTGCCACTTTGGAATATCCTCCTGGTGTCATACATTTCAAAGAATTCATGGTTTTGTTCAGAACATCTGCCAGGAAATGTTTCTTTGTCATGAAGCAGGGTCTCAGAAAAAAAGGCGGATGTGAGTCATTTGAGAAGATAAATAAGGGATTACCCATGTACAATGAGATTATGAGGAAAGTGGAGTCGAGTGGTTTGAATAAATGGGAGCTCAATTTTTTTCCTTTTTCTTTTTTATTATTTTTTATTATTTATTTATTTATCTATCTATTTATTTATTTATTGGAAATGCAGGGGAGCTCAGAGCCCTGAGGACCATCGCAGCTCCTTGCACGTTGGGGGACCGGGAGGCCACGCCAGGAGCCCTGTGAGTGGGCAGAGGCTCCCAGAGGCTGACGCAGACCCCCTCCGGCTGGTGTTGGTCCTCCTCAGTCATCAGCATGATGGCCACGTGACCACCTGTGAAATGAGGACTGAGTTCCCACACGCCGCAGGGAGGCCTCGGGGTCCCCGGGAAAGAGGGTAAGGTGGTGAACACTTCCCCGCCAGCACCAAACTGGGCGGCAGATCGGCGGGTCTGTGATCCCGTATTTCCTCGCAGACGGGTGCTCCCATGATCATCACTAGGATTAAAAGCTAGTAGAGCCTACAAGTGATGCAAAATGATGTGGGTGGGAAAGAAGAGGAAAACAGCATGCATTTTTATTAAGTGTCCTTAAAAGCGTTTACTAAGAGAGACTGACATCGCTTTATGATGGTTGGCAATTAACAAAGAGAGAGAGAGAGAGAGAGAGAGAGAGAGAGAGTAACAGGTTGTGAACAACACGCTCCTTCACTCACAGCAGCTAGATCACAGCTGTGTTTAACTCAAGGACCTGAGAGAGGGGACAGCATTCAGCTATGACAACTCTTGGCATTCCTAACCATTTTGAGTCAAAATTCCTATTTCCATGTATGCTGCATCTATGATTTTTCCTCCAGCCAACATCCAAAATGAAAGAAAAAAGGTACAGATTACTCCTCAATGTCTAGGAAAGGCTCAGAGAGAAAAACAGATTCCCCAGCGCGCCCTGTGCCCTGACCAAACCCCCTCAGCTGGGGGCCCGCAGCGCCACAGAGAGCAGAGCTTCCCGGGCCCAGAGCAGCAGGCTGGCGGGGATCACTTCCCTGGCACGCGCTCTGCCCAGAGGGACTCCACAGGCCTCGGTCCCGATCCCAGTCCCACTCCCCATGCCGTGTGGCCGTTGTCAGTCACACCGGGCGGTGTCAGTGAGGCACCTACAGCCCATTGCTGGTGCTGACACCATCTCTCACGGCGGCTTGCAGGGACGAGGGCCAGTGTACCCATCGCTGAGTTGTGTGTGGGGTGAATACAAGCTGTAAGAGAAATTGTGATCAAAGAGGCCAGGGAGAGAATCAGAACATCAGGACATGTCCTAATGAGAGAAATCTTAGCATCATCCTTTGGAACAGGCTCCAAAGTGGAATCCATCTTGGTTCCATCTTTTTTTTTAATCTCTAGGGGCCCATGGCAGGAAGATTCCTGCAAGAACATGGCTTCTGGCGGGCTTCCCTCCCACCACCACCACCACCTCTCCTGTACCCCCCCCTACCTCTCCTGCTGCAGCGGGCGGGGTGGGCGTACCCCACTCTCCCGTTCACCACCCCCACCACTGCGGCCCGCACACACTGCCCTGGCTTTCCCTCTAGCAGCCTGCTTGCTTCCCACTTCCCCTCCCTCTTCCTTCTATGCTGTCTTCAGTCTTCACTCCTCCCTCCCTCAGTGCATGCAAATTAACCGCCATCTTAGTTGGGTTAATTTGCATACTCACTCTGATTGGCTGAGGGCATAGGGAAGGTACGGTCAATTAGCATTTTTTTCTCTTTTAGTAGTGTAGATTACTGTCATTTTCTAATTGATTAGGATCGCTAGCTTCCTCAAGTCAAAATCTCCCCTTTGGGTATTCCCAGCCCGAGACCACGTTGTGCCTTCTGGGAGGACGGCGGCATGTAAATTACTTTTTCCACGTTCAGAGATTTTCCAGAGGGTCATGGTTCAAAATAGTTTATTAATGAAAATGACTTAGTAAAACTCAGAAGACATTTGATTTCTTGCTGGGGACGCACAGTTTAACATTCTGTCGGGCTGTGTCATTAGGACCGCATCTCTACACCGTCCTCCGAGTCTGCAGTGACGTCAGTGCCTCGGGAGCTGTTAGGCTGAGACCACCCCGGACCGCTCCCTGTGACGTGTTCACTCCATTATCCGCAAGAGCTAGCAGGTGCAGACCACCTCTCCGTGCCGAGCAGTGTTCGGAGCTCCGAGGATGGAGCCGGGGACGTAACAGGCCAAGGTCCTGCTGTCCACACGGCTCTCAGACATCACGATCCCAAATGTGAGGGTGCTTGGACTCACCTCTCACCCGCCTGGCTCCTCCCCGGCCGCGGGGACGTGGGGAACTCTGCATCTGCACAAGCCGGAGGCCACACCGAGCGCATGCAGAGAGCGTTGCTGACAGTGAATTCCTCGAGCCTCCGGGGGAATAAAGTAATTTGTAGTCTAATCCCAGATTCTCGGAGAGTCTTAAAGTATCAGGGAAACTTGTTCTCTTGAAAGATGACCTAAGTGAAGACATAAAATTTAGCCAAGTGTGCTCAGACTGCTGCACACTCTCCTCTCTCCAGTTCCTGGGAATGAGGACCGCTTCGGGTTGAGCCCTGTTTTCTAGGATCGTTTCTGCAAGTCCTGGCCAGTGTGCTGTCCGCTGGCATAAACATTTCTGGGCAAACAGCAACGATTGAAGATTTGACTATTTCCATGGGGCTGTGTAGATAATTGAGAGTTCTGAATGTTAGCCACTTTTCCAAATCACTCTAAATCTTTGAAACTTTTCAACTGCTCTACTTCAAAACAGTTGGATGTGGAGCTTTTTTTCCAAATAAATCAGGCTGAGAATGAGGCCGTTCTGCAATCTGTTTTCTTTTGCTATTAGTGTCATTGAAAATAACTCCCAGAGACACAGGAGTCCGAAGACATTCGGCTGAGCTCGGGTCTGCAGGGAGCTGGGATGAAATGAGATCTGGGGATGCGGGAAGAGGAAGCATTCGGCTCGCTTTCTCGTGTGAATCCCATACAATTCCCCCATTTCCGGGATGAAGGAAGACTTGATTAAGACTTGATTGTTCCCACTGTTACCCTGTTTCCCCGAAAATAAGACAGTGTCTGATGTTAATGTTTGCTCCCAAAGAGGCGCTAGGTCTTATTTTCAGGGGATGTCTTATGTTTCCATGAAGTAGATCTTATTTTCGGAGGATGTCTTATTTTTGGAGGATGTCTTATTTTCGGGGAAACACGGTAGCAGCACAGGACCGACCCCTGAATTCTCCCCAATAGTCTCCATAACCCTCTGATCATCCACCGTATCATTAGGCTGACCTCTTGCCAGACAACAACGCTACTTGGCCGTCGTGTGAGAGAGCGAGCTGAGAACGCACACAGAGAGCACAGAGGAGAACAGAAAACACCCACGTCTCTCCAGATGATTCTCATTCTCTTCCCCCAAAGACCCTTCTTCCTAGGAGGTCTCTGCTTAACCCTCATGCTACCACTCCGCATCCAGACTTCATCCGCTGCAGTTAGCAGCACCAGGCGCTGCTTTTCCTCTTTCCCTCCAGGAATCTATGTAAATAAATTCTTCGCCCACTGGGTTCTCTACGTAGCACCACGACTTCTCACTCATTAAAACTTCTTTATCATCTCAGCGGTGTTTCTGGCCAAGCAAATCACTCAAAGCTAAGGTGGCCAGACGTCCCGCTTTTGGCAATTTTTAACAATTTTTCCCGCGTCCCTCAGCGTTTTAAAACGCCGCAGATTGTGGGACAAATTATTAAAAATCGGGACTGTCCCGCCAAATGCAGGACATCTGGTCACCTTACAAAGCTGTTTCTTTACCTACAAAATCGGAATCTAATTGCTAGGTCATAGGGCTGTTAGAAGAATCGCGTTCCATAAGATGCATGAAGCCAGTCCAAGCCAGCCTGGCAAAGCAGCTCCTGCAGACCCTCTCTTACTCGGCCGTGGTCCACAGCCCACACCCCTCTGTTACCCATCATTTAGATACCCACGTGCCCTTCTGCTTTCAGTAGGTCAGCTTCCGATTCATTATTCTGCTGATCATTCATTGCTTATAAATGTACTGGAGGGGGGAGGAGGGGACCCCCTCAGCTAGACCTGCTCCCTTTAGCATCCGGGAGCCCAGGGGGGATGTCCGACTGACTGCTTAGGCCCCATAACCCCGCAGCCGGACATCCTTAGCTCTGCCGGGGACATGGGAGAGACTCCCGCCACAGCCTCTGCATTCACCAGCCATCAGCCCGGCTTCTGGCTGAGCAGCACTCCCCCTGTGGGAGCGCACTGACCACCCAGGGTCAGCTCCTGCATTGTGTCTGCCCCCTGGTGGTGAGTGCGTGTCATAGCAGCTGGTCATTCCACTGTTCAGTCAATTTGCATATTTCCCATTTATTACATCTGCCCTATTGTAATTCACATTGATATGAGGGGGTTTTCTAAACAATATCATACAAATTCACAATATTCATTTATTTCTCTTATCATAGAACTTAAATCTCTTATCCATAACTTCTCCATCCTCTATACCAGTGTTTCACAAACTTTTCTCATGATGAGAATCACCTGGTGGAGTTGTTAAAATACAGATTCCTCAATCCCAACTAAGAAGTGCTAAACTAGAATTTTTGGGAACATGTAGGTAAAATTATATACTTAACTAGTGCTCTAAGCTTAGAGCTCTATACTTAGCTTAGAGCACTAGTTAAGTATACAATTTTACCTATATGTTCCCGTGTGTGTGTGTGTGTGTGTGTGTGTGTGTGTAGCAGTATGTATATATAGAAAGACAAAGAGAGATGAAGACAGGGACACACAGCTAAATGGGGGGAAAAGGATAATAATTATTTGAACATAAAGCTAAAATTCTACTTACCATATGGCAGCAATGAGACCCAACAAGGCATATCACACATGGCAGCATATATTTTTAAATGTTGGCTGAATTAAGCTGAATGGGGCAGACACCACAAATCCCACAGGACTGAGGTGCCACAGGAGCGGAGGGTCAGAGAGCTCCTTGGGAGGGGAAACATTGCTGCCGTGATCCCGGGGCAGCCGCCTCCCTGGAGCCTGGCCGCGGTCTCTGCAGCTCAGACAGGCGCCGGCCTGGCCGCTGCCCTCTCCCTGCGGGCCCCGCGGTGACCGCTCCTCGCCACGACTACCGGCCCCACAAATGGACCCTGTGCCTCCTGGTGTTTTTTGTGACCATCCCGTGTGCCCAGGGCTCGGGACCAATGGGGCACTGCACGGGGGTTATTAAGGGTCACCGTCCATCCCCAAGGCCACTCAGCTCCCCAGCCTGGGACCTGCCTGCCATGGAGACTCACGGGCCCTGCACCCTGGGACACTCACGGGCCCTGCACCCTGGGACACTCACGGGCCCTGCACCCTGGGACGTGGCAGGGGACACCCGGGGGACGCGGCTCCGCTTTGCCCGTGGCTAAGGGCCCGGGTCTTGTCAGGTTTCCCGAAAGGAAAACATTTTGGCTGGTTAATAAAGTCCTGTTAATTGTGTCCGTTCACTCAGAGAGGCCTGTCTGAGCTGATTTAACGGCTGTTACATAAAATGGCTTATGAAGCACCTGACACAGGGTTCCCTAAAAGGAACTGAGCAGTAAAGGCGTGTGCTGGCTTTGTCTCCAGATCATGTGGTAACGTCACCCACATGTCAGGCCCCACGACGCCCTTCCGCTGTCACCCTGCCCACGCGGGAGTGAGAGCTGGGTCCACCGACTCCGGCGCTTGAAGCCCCACTTCCTAAGCTCGCCCGTGGTTTCCTGGCAATCAGATGGACACACAGGTTTGCCCGTCCTTCCTAAGGAGCCAAGCGCACAGGGAGCTCTGGGGACAGAGGAGCAGATCGCCTGCATGGCGGGGTGGGGGTTTGATTGAAACCACTTAAAGAAGCCCCTCCCTCATCCGGGCTTTATCACCGTTTGCATTTGTGTTTGTAAAGAAAAGAGAAACACTGTCATTAAAGTCAATCATACAGGACATACACGTTTATTAAAAATGCAGCGATTTTATTAAAATATGATCCAGGTTTGTGCTCCAGGCCAACTGGCGGCTCGTCACACAGGGACACACAGGGGGCCGCACGTGGCCAGACGTGTTTTCCAAAAGGCGTGGGAGAGAAGGAAGAGGCTCGGAGCAGTATCCATAAAAACAAAGTGCTTGCACAGAGCAGTTCACTCTGCAGGCCATAGGAAACCCCCCTGGCATTTAGAACTGTCCTCACCCCTAAGGTGACAGGGAAAGAAATGCCCAACGCCCGGCCCCCGGCCCATTGGTACAAGAGGCAGTGAGGCCTGTCCGGGCAGTCAGTGTGAAAAGGCAAACCATGGTACCATTTTAATAGGGCTGATCGTGTTATTACGTTGTAATGGCAGCCGAAATCAGTTTGGCTCAGTGGATAGAGCGTCAGCCTGCAGACTGAAAGGTCCCAGGTTCGATTCTGGTCAAGGGCATGTACAATGGTTGCGGGCACATCCCCAGTAGGTGGTGTGCAGGAGGCAGCTGGTCGATGTTTCTCTCTCGTCGATGTTTCTAACTCTCCCTCTCTCTTCCTCTCTGTGAAAAATCAATAAAAATATATTATTTTTTTAAAAAAGTTATAATGGCAAATACCACCCCTCGATGAGAACAGCAATACAATAATTACTGAGTTGATGATCATATACCAGTCAGGAAAAGGGCCAGAATCCAACTAGAGGAAGAAGACAAGATTGATGAGAAGTAGGTGAGTCAGGAGTTACTAAAAACTAAAACAAAAGGCAGTCCCATGGAAAGAGTAAGTAACAGGAAAAGCTGACTTAGCCATTAACATTTGCCTAGCATCTACAAGGTTCCCCCACAAAGAAGTATCGCACGCAGGTTGCATAGTGGCAGAGAAGATCCTTACATACCTTCCAAAGCCTTTGCATGCTGGGCCTAGGGAGCCGGAACGACCAAGCAGGCAGTGCTCACACAGCAAAGCGTAGCACGTTTCCCGTGTTCCATGGAAAAGAGCCATCCTCTATGCAGGCCCACTCGCCAGGCCTCAGCCTGCCAGGAGCTCTCCTCGAGAACACGCCACCCCAGCGAAAGGACACAGATGACCCGGACGTGAGGGTCACCTGCGATGGAAGGTCCCTGGAGGAAGCGTGTGGAACCAGGGCTGTGAGGACCGGGATGGCAGGAGCAGACGCACGGTCTCCCCCAGCTGCCGGAGCGTGCCCCGCTTGCTCCTACTCCTCTGCACGGAGGCGCTGCACAGAGGGAAACCGGAAAGTGCTGAGGATGTTAGAAGGCAGTTGGGGCTGACTGGACTTAAATGGCATCTCCTCAATGGATGTGAGAGCACTCGTCAAACGTGTAGACTCACTTCATCTTGTTGTATCAAGGGAACCTTTCGTGTAAAAGGACAATTTTAAATGAACGTCAATTAAGATGGATAGTCAAGTGGCACCAATTGAACACGTGGCCTTAGATGCCATTATCAAAGTACAAGGTCCAAAATATTTTATCCAATTACTTTGTTTTCTGACGACAGTTATCAATGGTGATCAAATAAAAGCAGAGATTAAAACAAAACAAAATAAAAAGGGTGTGTGCGGAAATGTCAGGATTGTGTGCTAATGAGTTTAACCATCTTCACATCTCAGGCGTCTGCACCACAGCGATTCCATTAGCGTTTCTGACTCAGACATGCTGATAAAAATTAGAGGCTGGCCCGCCGCGCTCAGTGGTTGAGCGTTGGCCTAGGAACCGGTGGAAGCCCCTTTCACGTCCCACGTGACTCAAGGTTCCGGGTCAGGGTTCGAGCAATGGAGAAGGCCGCACACAAAGGAAAAGAGACTTTAAGGAAAGATTTAATTTGGGGAATGGGGGCAGGCGGTAGTCCAGTTCTAGTGGGAGGACTGCTCCTCGCTCGGGCTTTGCCGTCCCTTTTATTAAGATTAGAATGATAGGATACACCCTTATCCCCTGGGCAGGAAACTCCAATCACAGCCAATGGTGAGTATAGGACTGACAGGTGGGGGCTGCTTCAACCACCAACGTCTAGTCATTAGCTCTGACCCTAGAGCAGTTAAGGTTGGCCAACCCTCCGATTCCCTGCCCTCAGCTCTGTTATTAAACAATGATCGGCTTCCTGCAGGAACCAGAAGGTGGGTTTGCTTCCTGGTTGCAGGCTCAGTCCCGTGTGGGCCCGCTGGAGGCAGCCTGTCAGTGATTCCCTCTCATCACCGATGTCTCTCTCTATCTCTCTCTCCCTCCCCTTTCCTCCCTGAAATCAGTAAAAATATATATTTTTTTAATTAGAAATGAAGTTTTACCTAATTTTAATGCTTTGGTGATATACCAGTTATCTCTATACAGGAATTCAATCATTATATTTGTTAGCTAGTTGAACATTCAGGAGGAGCTAACATGTTCTGAAGGTATTACAAAATAGTGAGATATTGGGGGTTTTTCCCCTAAATATTCTCTAAAGTACTCTTTTACTCTTCCATATTTACAGATATGGTAACAATGATGACCTTATTACCATTGGTATATATTTTATAATAATTTTACTTATAACATTTTAATAATTTTGTTTTTATTTTTTTAATTTATTTGATTGATTTTTTTTTTTTTTTTACAAAGAGGAAGGGAGAAGGATAGAGAGTTAGAAACGTCGCTGAGAGAGAAACATCTGATGTATTTGCAAGCGGAGGTTTCAGAAGTAAGCGACTGTGACTCCAGCCCCAGGGACCCGTGTGTCCGTGGCGGCGGGAGGAGGAAGAGCACCAGCACCTAAATACGCTGGGCCGCGGTTTGAAGGGAAACCGAACCAGCCACGTAGGTCGGAGGAGAAAACACGAGAGCAGAGCAACATTCCCCCTGCTGAGCTCTGACTGCCTGCTAACCATCTGGAACTCTGACTTGCATACATCTCTCTGAAAATACAGTTTTCCCATCCCTAGGGTGGAGAGAAGACAGGATGTGGGCCATAAAACCAGCCTCTTCTCAGTGAGAACCAACTCCTCTTAGTGGAAAGTGGATAAAGTGAAATATATATACATACACTGGAGGCCTGTTCCACAAAGATTCATTCAATAGGCTTTCCTTCCTCTGGCTGCAGGCACCAGTTTTCCTCCGGCACCCGGGACCCGGGCCACGGCCGAGCCAAGCCTTCAGCCTTCAGTGGAGCCAAGCCTCAGTCTTCAGTCTTCGCTCAGGCGGAGCCTTCAATATTCTCTCCATGCCTGCATATGCAAATTAACCTGCCAGTTTGCTGGGTTGATTCGCATACTCACTCCTGATTGGCTGGTGGGTGTTGTGGAGATATGGTCAATTTGCATCATTCTTTTTGATTAGTGTAGATATATCATGAAACCAATAAAGTTGGTTTCTATATTATAAAAAAATTTCAGACAAAGAACTGTCACATGATATATTACTATGTATGGTGTCAGGTGGGTACTTGAATTATTGGGGGGGGGCATCACTTTATGAATTATATAACATCACCACTATGCTGTGCTCTTGAAGCTAATACAGAATAATATTAAATGTCAATTGTAATTGAAATATATATATATATATATATATATATATATATACACATATATATACATATATATATATATTTAGTCTGGGATCCAAAAGACAGTGACAGAAAACTACTTAGAAGCCGTGGCTTCTCTGAGAAGGCAACCAGATAAAACAGAATATTTATTAAAAGAAGGAGAAGAAACTTCTGGAGATCAAATAAGGAAAGATACAAAACAAGTTTTTAAAAATTAAAAACTACTGTAGAGTCCAGAGGATATAAGAATCCATATCAAGAACTCAATAAATATGAGTTAGATTATTCAATGAATAAAAAAAATAAATATCTGAGTTGTGAGCGTGTGCTTTCCTGACATACGAAGACAAATAGATGAAAACAGTGGAAAAGAAGCCGATCACGAAGGCCAGAGAGCGGAAATTTTATTTATGTGAGATACTTTTCCTCAAGAACAGGTTAAAACAGGTGAGGCAGGAGACACATTCAAACTTAAAAGGAAAAAAAGTTGTTTCCCACAGAGGAGAGAACTGCATCTGATAATTCTAGAAATTCAGCAAAAAGTTACATTAAAAAACTTACTTTTACACATTATTGTAATGTGTTAATAACAACAGTAAGGTCTTACCATCCGTCAGACAGCCCTTGGAAGGAACCGCAACCAAGTTACTCACAAAAGAATAAAAAAGAGAAAGAAAGAAAAAGAAAAAAAGGAGAGTTCTGTTAGACAATAATGTTCATGGAAATCAATGTCCATAAGTCAATGTCCTCTGCGTTCGCCGGCGATGCATCCACCCTCTACGAAGAGTCCAGCTCCGACAGCGAACCGCCAGCTCCCAGAGCGGTGGACTCACCCGGCAGAGGCTGTGCCTGGTGCATGTCTCCCCTCCGGGGCTCACCCAGCGCCGTGGTCCAGCTCCTGCCCCCTCCCCTCTTCTCCCCAAACACAGCCTCCCTCAGCCCCGAGGTCGGCCCAGCCGGACCAGAATCCTGAGTCCTTCCAAATCCCCGTGCACAGCCGGAGCCGGTGCTCAGATGTTGTGCACAGGCTGATTGCGGAAAGAAGCACCCCTCCTCCCAGAGCGCCACCAATGTGACAGGCGCACCCCAACATGCGAGTTCACACGTACACACAAGGTGAAGCCAGGTCTTGGTGAGCCACAGGCTAAACTGCGGATACATCAGCAATGAATGCTTTAAAAACCCTATGTGATTCATTGCTAAGATTTTTTCCCCCCAAGATATCAATTATATGCTTTTACACGCCTAAACATTCTTTCCAGCCCTAATTGCTCAAAGAAGTGACTGGGAGTTAAATGCATGGCAAGTGAATGTTGGTGTTGCATACTTAAATAAACCCCCAGCCATTTTCTTCTTGGAATCAATAGATGGCTGACGGATCATAGCTGCGTATTGTGATCCATTTAAACGATTACTTGACACGCTGATGTCTCTGGCACGTGGGGTCCAGACTCTACGCAGAGCGCACTGATGCGGAATGTGTATTTTGTCAGAAAACCCTGACGTATTATGCCCAGGGCGTGTTTGATGAGAAAACGCTTCATGTAGACATTAGCAGTCATTTGCATCAGGCAGATGTTGAATAATTTCTAGATTGTGCCTAATACCGTTCACACGATAGAGGCTGTTCATAATGTCGGAAAAGCAGGACAATCAATAATTCTAATTAAATCTCAGGATTGAAAATCTTTCTGAAGAGAATAAAATAATGCCTTCAGATTGCAATTTGTCACTTCCAATTCTTAAAGTCAGTATTTGATGATTTTTTTTTTTTAATAATGAAATTGAACGTCTCATCTCTCATTTAAACACAATCCGCTTGGTGCAATTTATCTCTTCCGCTTAGGATAATTTTATTATTCCCAGGCTAATCATAATGTGCTTTATGTGTGTTTTTATAAAATACAAATATCTTCATAGCAAACTTTTGCCTCTCGTGATGTAAAGCATATTGACACGCTCTTATCAACAATGAAATCAAAGTTCAGACAGCTTGTCTCGCAGCTGTCACTTGGGTAATGAGCGTTGGAGTTGGGATAGAGTAACATCTTCTGTTTTTTAATTCATGTGTGTATCCTCACCACCACAAGCCCTCTTCCTGGGGCCTCACAGGACAGAAGCCTCTCAGCCAGAGGGGATGGAAGAGCCACAGGAAAGAGCTCACCTAGGGACGGGAACGGTTCAGTGCTCAGTTCCTCGAGTATGCTTCTCAGCTGGCATTAGAGGGTCCTGAGCTAAGTCTATATATTTTTTTAATTGATATTTTACAGAGAGGAAGGGAGAGAGATAGAGAGCTAGAGAGTTAGGAACATCGACCAGCTGCCTCTTGCACACCCCCAACCAGGGATGTGCCCGCAGCCAATGTACATGCCCTTGACCGGAATCGAACCCGGGACCCTTCAGTCTGCAGACCGACGCTCTACCACTGAGCCAAACCGGTTTCGGCCTGAGCTCAGTCTTCAGGCCGCTCACAGAGCTGTCAGCGGGACGGACATGGCTGCAAACACCAAGCTTCTTGACTCCGGGAACTTTTCCCTTGCCATCCATGTGACCCCAGCAGTCATCAGATCTCTTTATTTATGATCGTTCTTGAGAGTGATGAGTGTAATTATACCTACTGTTCGTTTATTCATTCAACAAACATTTTGTTGTTGTTGTTGTTGACCCTCACCTGAGGATATTTTTCCACAGATTTTTAGAGAAAGTGGAAAGGAGGGAGGCAGGGGAAGGAGAGAGGGAGAGGGAGAGGGAGAGATATCAATGTTTCCGAGGCTTCGTATAAAGTCTAAGTGTCAGAGACAGAATTTAAACCCAAACAAGTGTCACCTGAAACGGTACCTCCCTCCCTTTTCCGAACCGCGCCAGCACAGCCAAGGGTGGGCCTGAGGAGAGGCGGTGGAGGCTTAAAGAAGGCAGACCGAGAGAATACAGCTGGGGCCGGGTGGATCTCCCACGCCCGGATGAGGACACAGAAGACCCAGCCTGCAAGCCGATGCTTTCTTTCATAGTCTGGTTATAACAAGGGCGAGTAAACATGTGTACAGAGCACTTGCTGCACCTCCCACAGCCCAGTAGCTACTCAGGAAAGAATAGGGAGGCTCCAAGGTCAGGCTTAATTATGTTGGGAGAGCTCTGCCTTCCCGGCTGCGACTTGTCTGTGGCTCTGCTACCGGTGAGCCGAGGCTGGACCCTAGCTGCTCCCTACACTCTTCCTTCCTCCGTCTCTGTGTCCGTGGCTTCGTCTCCATCCCGTCAGCACCAGTCACATTGGGGGCTGACCCCTCACAACGTGACTGCTGCATCACTTTTCCATCCGGCGGGGCAGCCTCTTGCTTCTTTTGATTTAAATCCATTTTATGTACCATTATCAGGTCACTCTTTTTTTTTTTTAATTTTACTTCCCAATCCCAGTTTACATTCCACACTGGCCAATGCTAGTGTCTGCAGAGTAGCTGGGACTCATGTACGTTACAAAGGGGTCCCCCGATATTTCATGCCCCACGTGTGTTCCTGTGACTGGCACACCCTGTCTTTCCCCAGCGCCCCAGACAGTCCCAAGCCCACCCAACCGTCCAGAGCGAAGACCTGATTGGGCAACCCTGTGGCCCCGAGGCGCCTTCGCCACCAGAGGCCTAGCCCTCCCCCCAGGACTAAAGCTTTTAGCCCCGTGGTCGGCAAACTGCGGTTCACGAGCCACAGGGGGCTCTTTGGCCCCTTGAGTGTGGCTCTTTCACAATGTACCATGGCCTGGGCGAGTCTGTTTCCAAGAAGTGGCATTAGAAGAAGTTTAAAGTTTAAAATTATTTTTAAATTTATTTTGGCTCTCAAAAGAAATGTCAGTCGTTGTACTGTGGCTATTTGGCTCTGTTGACGAATGAGTTTGCCGACCACTGTTTCAGCACATGATCACCCTCCTCCTCCTAGGACTTTACCCTTTGACCCTGGTGAATAATATACAAGGGAAATAGCCTAATATCTGTGCCAGGGGTACAGCACCAAAAAATAAAATAAAATAAAATAAAATAAAATAACAGGACGGCTCTCTCCTCTCTGACATTTCTCCGCGTGTGGGTTACTTAGCTTGAAGAACTTGGGACGTGCTCATCGGCACTCCACAGAGCCAGGGAGCGGGTGTCGCCTCAGAATAAGATGAAGAGCAGAACTCACATCCTTCCTGCAATCTGCGCGTCCCACTCCCGGGCTCTTCCAAGCGGCATCATAAAAAAATGAGGAAAACGTGTATCTCAAAAGACAAGCAACCATTTGCAATCACACTCTAATTAAAATCTATTTTGAAAAAAGACACTTTTCTGGAGAGGAAACAACGCAGAGATGCAATTCCGATTACAAGGCAAGAATAGCTCACGATGTCCCACTCCGCCCGGCCGGGTGCTGGGACGCGGGGGCCACTCCGGGCCAGAGCCTCCCCCCCCCCGGCGGCTGCGGGGCCCGCAGGCCTCAGGGGAGCTGCTTCCCCCAGGTCCCAGGTCATCGCAGGGACGCTATGGGTGAAAACCAGCAAAGGAAGGAGGCACAGGAGGCGGAGGACGGGACAAGCCAGGGTCACCAGCGCCCAGCCGCCCCGTGTCACCCACTGGGTGGCCCGCACAGAGCCTGCCTTCCCGGCACCTGCTGCCACCCAGGCAGCTCCTCGGCCTGGGACCCGGGTTCACACTGGGCTCAGCCACAGGCCCCGTCACAGGGCGGAGGCTGCAGGGCCGTCTGGCCACTGGAGGTCAAGGCACAGCCGGACCCCGGCAGAGAGCGCATTCAGCACCGGCCACCGGGCAGCGGCAGCCTCCCGGCCAGCTGCCACCTCTGCCACCCAAGGCCCCCTGCCGAGCTGAGGAGCCGGGGGCAGCCGAGGCCGAGGCCGCCTGGGGCTCAGGGGGGACCCTCTCAGCGCTCCCGGCCATGGACAGGCCACAGACGGGCCACGGCGGGGACTCCGAGCGCCAGTGCAGCCCGAGGCCCAGGAGAGGCCAGAGGAAGCCAGCTCCTCAGCTCCGCTCAGCACAGATGCCAGCGCCAGGGCGGGGCCGGAGGGCCTGATGCCCTCTGCCTGGCGCTCTAGGGCAGCGGTCGGCAAACTCCTGAGTCCCCAGAGCCAATGACCCACAGGACAACGACTGAAATTTCTTTGTTTCAGTTTTTTAAACTTCAACTTCCTCTAACGCCACCTCTTCAGCATAGACTCCCCCAGGCCCTGGCGTTTTGTGGAAGAGCCACCCTCCAGGGGCCAAAGAGCCGCCTGTGGCTCGCGAGCCGCAGTTTGTGGACCACGGCTCTGCGGTTCCTGCCACTCTGGCGTCTGGAGCCACAAGTCCCCGCGTGGGGCCATCGAGTGGAACGGTTCTCAGAGAAAAACAACAACATCACCCATGGAGAGCAGGCCGAGGTGGGGACACTGAAGGCAGACAGACAGACAGACAGACAGACGGCCTTGTGCGAGTAAGGAGCCAGTGGAGTCTGTGTCTCTCGTGGATGAGTGTCACTCTTTCATCTGACACGTTTACTGATTCCCAGTGAAACGGATCTCTGAAGTATTCATCTTCCTGGCAAAGCGCGTTGGACTTAGGGGTTTTATGAAAAATATTGTGTATTTATAGGTCCGTCTTTTCTGTTGTATTCTACTGCCCCTAATGGGGCTGGGATGAAAATGCTGAGATTCAATGTCATCAGAAGAAATGAAAAGACCTTTCAAGGATGCTCATTCTTACATTTTTTTTTTTAATGCTCACCCGAGGGTATTTTCCCGTTGATTTTCAGAGAGAGTGGAGGAGTGAGGGAAAGACAAAAGCATCATCCATTGGCTGCCTCCTGCACGAGCCCTGACCGGGCCCAGGAACCAGGGCCCAGAGAGGAGCTTGCCACCAAGGTACATGCCCTTCACCTCGACCGGGATGGAACCTGGGACCCTTCAATCTAGAGGCCAATGCTCTATCCACTGAGCCAAACCGGCCAGGCCCTCACAGCTGTCTTTGGGAGGTGGCACTGTGACAGAACATGCTGGCATCTGTGTGCAGCCAAGGACGGAGGGAAAGACCACGTGTGAGCACCTGGGAGGGAGTGACTGCTGTGTGACCACTGCTTGGACGCCAGGGACAGCCGGCCACTGGGGACCTGGAATTAGCCAATAAAGTGAACACGCAACTGCCTTCACCTGGGCAATGAAGCATTCCCCTTCACTGTGACAGAGAAGGAGCGTGTGCTGGGGGGTGGGATCAGAGGGGAGAGGGAGGTGGGATCACAGAGGGGAGGGTACTGGGAGGGGGCATCAGAGGGAAAGGGAGCTGGGAGGGGGGATCAGAGAGGGGAGATGGTGCAGCAGGAGGTAAAATAAGGATTTAAATGTTGCCTCTTGGTTCAAGGGGACTTGCTCTCTTTCCCCGGGAAAAGGCAAACACATAATTGGGGCACACACAGCTCTCTGTCAAGGACTCTACCAGCCACCACAGACCTCGGGGAGGTAACCACATGCGGGGGACCCAGCCCAGAAGCTTGGTGTGATGGCCACAATCGGACTTCATCGTTATGGACCACTTATTGTAATGGCAATGGTTACACTGGGAAGGTGTCTTTCGTCTGAATGGAGGTATGTATCTTCTTCCAGGAGTGGGTGAGGAGTAGGCAATTATCCTGACACCCTGAGTATGAAGGACAAACGCGGCCCGTGTGTCCTGCCAGATGTGATGGTCTGCGAGAGGAGGACTGATTGGCCCACGTGTGTCTAAGGGCTCGCTGCTGCCCCGCGTGTCTCTGTGCCGGGCTGGTCATAGCATGCATGTTGGCAGCCGATCACCCCAGTGGGTTTCCACATCATCACTGGGCTAAATGGGTTTTTAAATGCTCAGCACTTTAGCCAATATAATATTTAGTAAAATGGCTTTCCTGGCATTCTCATCCGCACATCGTAGCTGCCTCCTCTGCTGTAGAACGGCTTTATTCTCTGGGTCCCTAACAGCTTCCTAATCTCAGTGCAGATATCAAGAGCACTGACCATCCCCAAACACTTCCCTCTCTTCTCTGGGCATCAACAGTGTGGCCGCTTTGGTCAAGCATCCTCCATCATCATCACCTCTGACCTCCCTCTTATCCTTGCCCCTCCATGGAAGAGTACACTTCCTACTGTCCAGTTCTTCATTTCTAGCTTTAAAAAAAAAAATATTTCCCTTGGTGACCTCATTACTGTGGTTGTATGGGCATTTTCCCCAAGTCCCTTTCTCATGCACCGATGCTCCTTCTCTTAATTCCTGGTAGGTATTGGTTGATCAGTGATCCTCTGGAATCTCAAACTACATCGCAAACAAAAGGTGTTGCCCCTTCCATAGTCCAGCCCCCTCTCCCTTCATTCCTTCATTCAACAAACAATCTTTGAATCCACAAATCAGAAATCAACAAACTACATTCTGAGAACAGCAAGCTAGGAAGGGATCAATTGCAATCGTGCCCTCTTGTGGACATTCTGCGAACAGCGCCCTAGTAATGAATTCTGGGAGTTTGAAAAAAAAAAATCTTATGAGAGACCTAGAGGGCTCTCACCCTTCAGGTAAGGGAGGTGTTGCAGTTCTCCAAATGTCCACAAGAGGGCACTATGGCAACGTCTTCCTTACCAGGGTAAAGTTCTCAGGATGTCCACAAGAGGGCACCGTTGCAGCTATTCTTGTAAAATCCAGATAGTGTTTCAGACTTGGTCGGCCCATGTGTTCCTGGCAACTATTCAGCTCTGCCACTGTGGCTCAGAGACAGTGCCGGCATGGTTGTGTTGTGATAAAGCTACTTTGGGGTGATTTTGTGTGATTTTCATGTCATGAATTACTCCTTTTCCTTCTATTCTTTTTTGTCAACCATTCCTAAGCCATTGGTCCCAGCAAACCCAGTGTGGCAGACTGGATTCCACCCTCAGGTCACTGTGGTCTGCCCCTGCGGTGGGTCCCCGAGACTCATCAATGAGCAGGAAGGATAACCTCTCCCTTCGTGACGTGACACATCAGAAGGACCTCCTCCTACGTCTGCTAATGGCGCCCATTCACGCTGTCCCCACAACACCTGTTCCGCTCAGGCCTTGCTCCCTGCAACCAATCACACACTCACACAAGCAAGCGCTGCCATCTCTCCGTGCCTCAGGCCTTCGCGTTAGCAAACAAAGCAAAGCCCCAGTGGCACAGAGGAACATTCCAAACAGTGATCCCAGCTCTGTGTCTTTCCAAATCCTCTCAATATCCACGTACAGACGTTTATAAACAGTTTAACACATTTTGCATTCGAAAACTTTATTTTCTTTTTTACTTGGAATTTTTATATACACATTTTTAAAGGTTTTTAAAAACAGTTTTGTTGAGATACACTGGAAATATAATAAAGTACATATATTTAAGGTGTACAATGTAACTCCTGAATTATTTATCTTTGAAAGAGAGGGTTTATTGAGAAAGAGCCCACACACCATGAAAGTCACCCTTTTACGTAAATGATTCAGTGGTTTCCATAAGATTCGGAACCGGGCAGCCGGCACCATCATCCACGTTCACACGAAGTCAGCCCGGAGAGGAGCCATGAACCCCTGAGTCCTCTCTCCTCATTCTCTCTCCGCCCCGCCCCTGGCAGACAGTAGCTTCCTTCCTGCCTCTAGGCATTTGCCTGCTCAGGACATCCCCTGCACGTGGAGTCATACAATATGCAGCCCTTGTTTGTGTCCGGCTCTGCCAAGGAACAGAATTTTCCCAGGCCCGCCTGCCTCGGGGCAGGTGGTGGCACTTCCCCCCCTTCCGGCCGAGCACCATTCCCTTGCATGGACCTGCCTCCATTTGTTCAGCTGCTCAGCAGGGACGGACAGGGCTGGTTTCCACTCCCCGCTGTCTGAATGGTGCTGCTGGGGACACGCATGCGTGAGCCTTTTACCTGGAGGCCCCTGTCCTCACGCCCCTGGGGCACCCCTGGGAGTGGGATTGCAGAGTCCTGTGGCCCCTCACTTATGGAAAAACAGCTGCACCGTGCTAGGGAGGGTCCCAGTTTCCCCCCAGTCTCCCCAGTTTCCTCTGACAGGCACTGGTTCACACCTTCCCTTCCCGGCTCCTGGGCTATTGAAATAGCCTTTGCTTTTGTTATTCTGGCTTCGGTCTTTTGTCTGCCCCAATGCACCTCCCAGCCCCACTAGCACCGGCTTCATCCTCTCCAGCAATACTTTCTGCCCTGCCCTGCCCTAGTCCATCACACTCCCCAGAATTATCTGCAATCTAGGAGAGAAACTGCTAATAGCTAATTCTGCAGAACACCTACAAATGCCTAGGTCAGCAAAATCACCTCTCTTTCCCTGATACCTTATCTCATTCCAGGACGGAAACTCTCCCATTCAACCCAACAACCCAGCGGCTTCTGCACCGCCCTGCCCAGCCCTGCCCTGCCCTGCCTGCAGCCCGGGCACTCACACCGGGACCAGCCCTGCCTGCAGCCCGGGCACTCACACAGGGACCAGCCCTGCCTGCAGCCCGGGCACTCACACAGGGACCAGCCCAGCCTGCAGCCCGGGCACTCACACAGGGACCCAGACAATAGTGTGGTGAAGGTCTGGGGTAGGGGTGGGGGTGGGCCAGAAGGGATCAATGGGGAAGGCAGGGGACATCTGTAACACTTTCAACAGTAAATACAATTTGCTTTTAAAAGAACCATGGGCTTGATCAGGAAGGGGAGATGGTCTCTGAGACTAGAGTTCACCATTCTCCCAGGCCCTGGCACCTGAATGAACCTCTTTCCTTTGGTACCAAGACAAACAAACAAACAAAAAACACAAACAAACAAAGAGAAACAGAAAACATGGAGCCAGGTTACTAGTATTTATTGCAAACGGATTGGGAAGATTGGGGGAAGACTGCCAGTGTATGATGCTAAGAATGCATCTGCACGGAGGTGCTGTACAAACATATGTAGGCATATCTCATTTCTACTGCACATCATTTTATTTTGCTTCACATACATTGTGTTTTTAATCAATCCTGGGGCCACACCTCCCACAGCAAAAGAATTGCAACTTGCTGAAGGCTCAAATGATGGTTAGTTGGTTTAGTAATATTTTAAAACTAAGACATATACATTTTTATAAATAATTAGAGGCCTGGTGCATGACATTTGTGCACAGGTAGGGTGCCTAGGGCTGGCCAGCCATCAGGGCTGATCAGGGTCTCCTGGCCACCGGCCAGGGCCTCCCTTTGTTCCACACCGCCCCCTTGTGGTTGACACACGTCATAGCGAGCAATCAAACTCCCGGTCTCTGGGTCGAACTCCCAAGGGGACACTTTGCATATTAGCCTTTTATATACTAGTATAAAGTGAGAATTTCTGAAATGTGTGTTTAAAATGCTAACTAGCCATTTTAAACACACACACACACACACACACACACACACACACATATATATATATGTGTGTGTGTGTATATATATATATATATATATAGAGAGAGAGAGAGAGAGAGAGAGAGAGAGAGTTTGAATTGGCATAAGAGATTTAGAACTAACATTTAATTGCTAGAATGAGTTTTGTTCACAATACATGGATGGACCAGAAACACATCATAGGTCCCTCAGCCCCGCATGAGTGGAGTCTAAGAATCTAACTGGCCCAGTGGCCTATGACGCTTATACCTTAAAGCTCTGTCCAGCCTCCTGCTCAGTCATCAATGTGCAGAGGAGTCTGACCTCAGGGTCCTGGGTACGACCTTGAGCGGCCAAGTCCATGGGCCAAGCCTCTGTGGCCTTGGGTAAGGTGGCCAGATTTTAACACTGGTAAAGTGGGACACACCTGACGGGGTGGGGGGTGGGGGGGGCGGGGAAGGGGAAGATATGAGGATATATTGGGATTCTCCCGCCGTTCCCTAGCTTGTTGTGCATTCTTTCCAAAAATCGGGACCGCGGGGACACGGGACAAATTGTTAAAAAGCGGGACATCTGGTCACCTTAGCCTTGGGGGACCCCGTCCCTTCCCCACAGCTGGATCTGCTGCTGAGGGTGTCGGGACCCAGAAAAGGTTGGGAGGAACTGCTCTGTCCTTGTATCTGCCTCACGTGACCCTTTCTAGGTGATGCCTATTGCTGTGCCTGACGTGGCGGACAGCTGGGCCTCGTGGAGCTTACAAGAGTGACAAGGAGCCGAAACTGGTGTGGCTCAGCAGTTGGAGCGTTGGCCTGCGGACTCAGACTGAAGGGTCCCAGGTTTGATTCCGGTCAAGGGCATGTACCTTGGTTGGGGGCACATCCCCAGTGAGGGGTGTGCAGGAGGCAGCTGATCGATGTTTCTAGCTCTCTATCCCTCTCCCTTCCTCTCTGTAAAAAATCAATTATATATATATATATATATATGTATATATATATGTATATATATATATATATATATATATATATATATATATTAAAGAATGACAAGGAATGGTTGTTTATGTGCCTGCCCTCTAATAAATGCTTTTAAATATAAGAATGCAATTTGCAAGGTGTTTTATTTTAATACACAGACAGCTGGTGAGGTTGGGTGGGAGTCTGACAGTCATCACGCACCTCCAATAATGAAAGCCGCTGATCCCAGCAGGAGGGAGTATAACAAAAAGGAACTACCAAACTGGCGTGGATAAACCCACAGCATGCCATCTGTCCTAGAAAATGCCGCACGTGGAAGGGCGAGACACAGCAGGAAGGTGTTGTCTCAGGGTTCTGGGAGCTTGGCGTCCAGAACCAAGGTGTTGGCGCGCTCTCTGGAGCCTTGGGGAGGCCCCCCCCCCCACCTCTCCCCAGCCTCCAGGAGGCGGGGGAGGGAGGGGTGCAGGCAGTCTTAGGTTTGCAGATGCTCCACTCCAGGCCTCTGTCCCCCTGGGCCTTCCCCCTGTGTGTCTTGGTCTTCACATGCCTGTCTTCTTACAAGGACGCCATTGATTTTGGGTCAGAGGCCCCGGCTGCTCCACGTGACCTCATCTTAGCCAATGGCATCTTCAATGACCCTGTTTCTAAAGAAGGTCACCTTCTGAAGTTCCGGGATTTAAGACCGCAAGATACCTCGCTGAGGGAGGGAGACACATTCACCTGTTACAGAGTCTGTTTGTGGGTGTGACCGTCTGCGTTTCGGGTCTCAAAGACAGCTGGTTTTTAGTGATTGAAACAAGAGGTTTGGTTCGTTTGTTTCTCTGAAGTAGCACAGGCCGCACTCTCAGCCCTCGCTGCGATAGGGTTCGGCCTCATGAAAAGGCAGACACGCAGCAGTGACAGTGCAGTCACTGTCCTGAGGGAGGACTGTGCTCAGATGGTGGAGCACAGAACTTAGAAACGAAAATAATTGCCATGGAGCGTTACCATGTTATTGAACAGCTTTTTAAAAACCACACTTTGCCCTGGATTCCAAAATGCTCTGAGCTCCCGTTGCAAATTTTCATTTCTCCTGAGAAGAAAGTGAAACTTTGTAAAAGCTCATCTCAGAGCAAAGGAGGCTAGAAGCCCAGCACGGTGACTCAGCAAGAACACAGAAAGGTGACTCAGCATGGACACAGAAAGGTGACTCAGCAAGGACACAGAAAGGTGACTCAGCAAGGGCCCAGCACGGTGGCTCGGCATGGACACAGAAAGGTGACTCAGCAAGGACCCAGCACGGTGGCTCAGCAGTTAGGGCCCAGGTGGTGCAGAGAGCGGCCTCCGGTGTCGGCGCCCACATTTCTGTGCCTCGGGAAGTAATCAGCGCCGTGGGCCTCAAAGAAGAAAGCACAGCAGCTGCATTTTTGTTTTCACGGACAGATCAAATCCTGTGCCAAGCCCTTTACCAGCAAAGCATTTTCCTCTGAAATACGATTTCCAATCAGCTTAAAGCTCCGGTAATCCGGTTCTACTGTGCACTCTACTTCCAAAAGTCCGGGCACCCGTTCATTTCCTACGGGGAGAAAGACCAGGAGCAGCAGTAACGGTGGTGAACCTCGGCTTTGCTCCCGGGCACAGGTGAGGTTTGGGGAAGCCTGGAAGGCTGGGGAGAAGCTTTGGGCCCAGGCCTGGGCCGTGGGCAGCAGCGGGCACCGTCCCAGCGGCCAGCTCCCCGGCCGGGGGGTGAGTGGCAGCTCAGTCAGGGCATCATCCCAGTGAGCCCATTCAAGGGAAAACGAGGAGGCGGGGCAGACGTCCAACACGGAGAAAGGGGGGCCTGGAGACAAGTTCAAGGCGTTAGCGCGGGACACGCTGCCCTGCCCAGGGCGCCCCTGGCTGCAATCCCGCGGGGCCCTGAGCGGTGGGGTGGGTGCCAGCGGGGGCGGCCGTGTGTGCTCCCGGGAGGGACAGCGCTCTCAGGCCTCTGTCCCCGCGCATCTCTCTCTCTCTCTCTCTCTCTCTCTCTCTCTCTCTCTCTCTCTCTCGCAGGTGGAGACTGGGGCGGTCGGGTGGGGTCTCCATAGACTCCCCCGCCTCCAGGGGGGCTCAGGCCTGCTCTCCGATGACTGGTTGGCTCCAGGGCAGCCAGCCCGGGCAGCTGGGCACACCCGTCAGGTTTTGCTGCTTTCCGAGCCTGGAGCAGACACAGCTGAGGCCTCCACGTTCTCTTTATAGCGTGAGAGGTCAGGGGTCCAAACCCATGGCCAGCGGGATGCTACGGGGGGAACGGTTGTGTTGGGGGCATGGTTCTGGTTTTCCCGTTTTTTGGTGTGTGGTTTTTAAAAAATATATTTTATTGATTTTTTACAGTGAGGAAAGGAGAGGGATAGAGTTAGAAACATTGATGAGAGAGAGTCATCAATCAGCTGCCTCCTGCACACCCCCACTGGGAATGTGCCCGCACCAAGGTACATGCCCTTGACCGGAATCGAACCTGGGACCTTTCAGTCCGCAGGCCGACGCTCTATCCACTGAGCCAATCAGCTAGGGCTGGTTTTCCCAGTTTTGCTCTTTACTACGCATCGGGGGCTCTGGGCTCTGGGAGTTTCTGTTCCTGGCCCACCGTCCTTGCTCTGGGGGCCTAACAGATAGAACATCTACATATTCTCACCTAAACACGTGGCCAACATAACAACCCCGACAAACTGCTCACGACCCCTCTGTTACAGGAAGTCTTTCCAATCCCGGTCAACTCCCCTTTCTGATTGGTCACGTTGGGGACGGACAGCGCAGCTGGGGATCCGTGAGTGAATGCCCATGAGTGATCAGACGAGCAGAATCACAGATTATTGCTATGGATTGTTTCCTTCACAAACAAGAAAGTATTTCTCTAGAGTCCAAACAGCCTCAGAAGAGACATCTTTCCCCCAAAGCACTCATTTCAAGCTACATTATCCATGCCAATAAGAACGACAATTAGCTATCTAATAAATTGGAATACCTTAGGTTTAATAGTTGTTCCTTTCTGAGTATTAACGATGCTTCATAACGATTACTAATTAGTATTGGAACAAATCATGAAGTTTCAATAGAACTGCCTCAGACCAAATGCGTTTCACTGAAACCGCTTTTGGCATTTATAATCAAATTAACGTTAACAGTAAACACAATGGCAAGTTCATGATGACTGTGACAAATGTGGACTAATTACAGGAGCTAATAACATCTATCCTTAATACATTGTAACATTGCTATTACTGGAACTTAAAATGAATTTAAACATTTTCTCATTTTTACTTTGAATAATTTTAAAAGACTGAAAACTACCAAAATTGATTGCCATGTGAGCAACAACACACTCATTTAGTTCTGCCCTGAATTCGCTTTTTGTCTGGCTGATTATCCTTTTTTTGGATTTTATATTGCTGCGAACAAAGCCACCGTTCAGTCGTGAAAGGCCATCTACATTAGGTGGCTTTAAACGGTCATTTGGACTCACTCGGTGCCATGTCGGATGCCCGTGTCAGTTAGCAAATGACTGGTAGTTCCTCCCTGCGATCTTTAGAGGTGAAGAAACAAACCCTTTAAGTTCATCAGTGGTCGCTGGCACCGCTGGGAGTAGGCGCTTGAATATAACTTCACGTACGCCATCTATATCGCAGACGCAGAGTTAATACACATCAATGTGCCCCGAACCGAGGACAGTTGTTGATAAATTGTTAAGAAAGAGCCAGGCAGGCCGTGGCCAGTTTGGCTCAGTGGATAGAGCGTTGGCCTACTGACTGAAGGGCCCCAGGTTCCATTCCGGTCAAGGGCACGTGCCCAGGTTGTATGCTCCATCCCCAGTAGGGGGCATGAAGGAGGCAGCTGATCCATGATTCTCTCTCATCATTCATTTTTCTATTTCTCTCTCCCTTCCTCTCTGAAATCATTTTTAAAAAATTATTTTTTAAAACTTTTTTAGTTAACAGAAAAAGGAAGAGCCCGGTCACAAGGCGTTGGCCAACGTTGCTTTCTCCTCACCGGCGTGTCAGGCCCCAGCCGGGCAGGCTGTCTCCTTGGTTCCAGGTGAAAGCCAGGTGGCCCGTCTGGAATTCATGGTAGCAGAGCTCTGCTACAGCCACCTGACACTCCACGCTGCTCACTCATCCTTCATCAGAAATACAGAGTCCTGGGAGCCCATCCGGCCTGGGGCCCCGCCCCTCCGCAGTGTGGCTGCCGCTCTTCCAGCTCCTCCTCGTTGGATTCTAATCTCTTCTCAAGCGTCCGTTCAGTCTCTCAGATCTTCAGATGTTGCTTCTAGATTCTCCCACCATTTCCATCTTCTATCTTAATTCAGAGTTTCTTCCGGGAATGATTTCAGCCCTAAGCTCTCTCCGATCGTTCTTTCTTCTCTCGGTAAGTGCTGGTGACATTGTGAACAGAGCACACCAAGACCAGCAGGTTCCTCTGCAGAGGAAGCCTGATCACCAGTTAAAACAGGTGTTTTGGTTTTCTTCAAATTGTGCAGAAACACACACACACACACACACACACACACACACACACACACAAGTCCCCGTGTCTATAAAGCAGCAGTCCCCAACCCCCCCAGCACACATACGTCACGTGCTGGAACCCGGTCCTCCCTCAGCGATTCTGGTTTCAATGATCTGCAGTGACACCCAGGTATCTGTGTTTCTAAAACTAGAGGCCCAGTGCACGAAATTCAGGCACAGATAGGGTCCCTAGTGGCTGCCAGCTGCCAGGCAGGGCCTTCCTTCATTCCTGCTGCCCCCTCCACCCCCCGATGGTCAGCACACATCATGGCGAGTGATGGGACTCCCAGAGGGCCAAACTCCCAAAGGGGCGCTTTGCATATTAGGCTTTTATATAGAGAGATTCTAATGTTCACTCAAGGGCAGTGCCAGATCGTAGCACTCAGGATAGAAAGTACAGCCCCATGCAAGGAGATCATTACCACCTTAGGCACCCGAGAGAGGAAGAGAGTGCTGAGAGCAGAGGTGGTCAAGTGGTTTGCATAGGAGGAGGGGACTGCACATGCCCAGTGACGCTGGGGACCAGAGGGTGGGGAAAGAAGGTCCGTGTTCAAATGTAAAGATTCATGGCCAGCAATTTGTGCTCTAGTGGGAACGGAATTAGTAACAGTAAAACATAAAGGGCCAAAACTGGTTTGGCTCAGTGGTAGAGCGTTGGTCTGCAGACTGAAATATCCCAGGTTCTATTCCGGTCAAGGGCATGTACCTTGGTTGCGGGCACATCCCCAGTAGGGGGTGTGCAAGAGGCAGCTGATCAGCTGATCGATGTTTCTCTCTCATCGATATTTCTAACTCTCTATCCTTCTCTCTTCCTCTCTGTAAAAAATCAATAAAAATATATTAAAAATTAAAAAAGCATGAAGGCGCTATTTAGTAGCTTAAACTAGAAGCAGAATGTAAACTAAAATAAGGGGTCAGCCAAAGTCAATTAAAAATTTTTTTGCATGTTAGAGAGCGAATAAACCAACTCTTAGAGAAAGAAACGGTGAAACCTAACGGGCAAACAAGTTAATTAAAGCGGCCCTTTTCCAGATCCCGCAGCTGTCTCCGATGGCCTCTGCTCTCCCCCCGCAGCCAGCAGCATCTCCGAGGAACGCTGTCCTACTTCTCCGCCTCCCTCCTCCACGCACCGTGATTCCACAGCCAGCATACACAGCGAGCTCTTTATTGGCGACCACACGGACCTCTTTCCAGTCATCTCCCAGGAACTCTCAGCAGATTTTAACCTAGCTGACCGCTCTCCTGAATTCCTCTTTCGTCCATCGGCTTTGCAGCAATCTCGTATGGATTGTCCTCCTATATTTGGGGAAATCTTACTGTCCTTTCTTCAGTGCTTACCCGGCTCCTCTGTGTCTCGTTCTTGCTGTTCTCCGGACTCTCTAGGTGGCCACAGCTCACACACCCCACTTCACCCCGGCATTGTGACCAACTCCTATGGTTCTCCCGCTCTGAGGAGGCAGCTGACTGCAGCCCGGCCTCCCGCCTACACATCTGGCCTGAGCCCTAGAACTAGCACTTACCCCTCAATATGCTCAGGACTGAGTTTGGGATCTTTCTCCCCACTGTTATTCTGGAACTCCCTTAGTCACCCTAGTCAGAAAGGGAGAGTCCACGTCCCCACGGATTTCATTGCAGTATGTTGTTCTAAGTTTTCTATTTTGTCAGTATTGTTGTTAAACGTTACCCTAGCTACACAGGTATTTCCGTGAGGTCAGATTCGAGCCAGGTATTACTGGATGCCCAGGGCCTCATTCCTAACCATTACCATCTACTAATTCTTTGCAACCAAGAGAGATGCCAAAATCACAACAGAGCGCTGCAAACCACTGGTATCACAATCTTCCAATCCTCCCGTCAAGCCAGAAGCTAATTATCACAAGAGAAATCCACTCTGTCTTTAGATGCTGAAAATGGAGGTACGTGGACACATCTGGCTGGTTCACAGACGGCCCTTTCCACCCAGGTGGCTCGTCCCTGCAGGTGTCATGGGGTAGCTCCCCCACTTGCACCGCTCAGGGTGTTGTAAGGGGGCCTCCAGGCACTCGCTGCTCTTTCCGAAGCCAGACGTTGACTTTGATATACTACCAGCTCTTGTCTGGTGCCTTTTTTAAAAATATATATATTTTATTGATTTTCCACAGAGAGGAAAGGGAGAGGGATAAAGAGCTAGAAACGTCGATGAGAGAAAAACATCGACCAGCTGCCTCCTGCACACCCTCTACCGGGAATGTGCTTGCAACCAATGTACATGCCCTTGACCGGAATCAAACCCGGGACCCTTCAGTCCGCAGACTGATGCTCTATCCACTGAGCCACACCGGTTCTTGATGGAGGGGATAACACGTTTAACTCAGGGCAGCGCATTAATACCGAACCGTCAGGACAAAGACCTGCGTGGGGCTTTGTTATTCATTAATGAAATGACAAAACATTAATATTGGCTGGCATAATTCCTTTGGAAAAAAATTAATTAATGGCTGCATTAAGGACAACCTGTTCCACGAAGTAATTACTGAGGCTTTGATGGAGAATTGCTTTATGGTATTTATTTAGCAAGCTGTTGTTTACCTTTTCCAATTGATATTCATTTGTTGTGCATATAGTTTTTTTTTCTCTTCTACAGAAGGAAATTGAGTATAATTTCCAATGATGACTGTAATAGTGTACTTATCTGTCTATATAAAACCCTAATATGCAAATCGACCAGACGGCAGAATGACTGGTCGCTATAATGTGCACTGACCACCAGGGGGCAGACGCTCAGCGTAGGAGCTGCCTCCAGCCCCCAGGCTCTGATGGGCGGCAGCAACGGGGGTGGGGCCTTTGAGCAGGTGGTGCTGGGCCAAACTGGTGCAAGTGGGGGCCCCCCGATCACCCAGCTGGTCACCCCACAGACTGGCCCCGATCGCCAGCCAGGCCCAGGGACCCACCACCCATGCATGAATTTCGTGCACCGGGCCTCTAGCAATTCATAAGATAACATCAATTTGAAATGTTTACTAATTTCAACATGCAATACAAAGATAGAAGGCTTTTTAGCAGGAATGTTCACCTAAGTAGATTTTCAACACAGCAATCTCGGATTAATTGTATTCTTATTTAGTAGGTAATTGGAAGTTAGAAATGGTACCAAACTTCAACAAATTAGCAACACGCCTTTTCCTGTGATTAGGAAAAGCCATGGTTTGTTAATATCGCAGCATAAAGGGGCCAAAAACAAATAATTCATAAGAAACTTGCAGTAGTTAATGTTTTGTTTTGTTTTAAATGCAATGTCAAGAGCTATATGAATGAGTAGCTAAACATAATGCTAAACCCATGTAAAGAATTTTAATTTTCATTTCGTTTTTTTCCTGTGACTTTGATCTCCATATTACACCTCATCGTTTTTCTTTATGTGAAACTAGAGGCGCAGTGCAGGAAGTGTGACCCTAGGCCTGGCAGGCAATCAGGGCCTATCTGTGGGGCAACTGGCAGGGTGACAGGCAGGCGACCCAGGGTCCCACTGGCACCCCTTTGGCTGGCCTGGGGACTGTGGGCTGGGGGCAGCTCCTGTGTTGAGCGTCTGCCCCCTGTTGGTCAGTGCACATCATAACGACTGGTCATTCCACCAGTCAGTTGATTTGCATATTAGGCTTTTATTATATAGGATAGAAATGTGAATAAAAAAATATTGGTTGGGCCGAAACCAGTTTGGCTCAGTGGATAGAGCGTCGGTCTGTGGACTGAAAGGTCCGGCGTTTGATTCCGGTCAAGGGCATGTACCTTAGTTGTGGGCACATCCCCAATAGGGGATGATTCTCTTTTATTGATGTTTCTAACTCTCTATCCCTCTCTGTAAATAATCAATAAAATATATTTTCTTTAAGAATTATTGGTTGGTATATACTGACCAATAACTTTAATTGGCTTCAAAATTCAATTGTCATAATTAATATTATTAAGGGTGATCTTTAATATAATATACATTAAATATACTTCAGTATATACAACTCTGTAGGAGCAAGTAAGTGGTTTTAGATTGTAAGCAGGTGATCAGAAGCTCTCCTTTCTAAAAGAAGCTAACTCGTGATCCGCTGTGAGTGAACGGGAGTATTTCTGCACTGCGTCGCCTCAGAGAGACTTCCGCTCCATCACAGGGCAGATGATTTTGCAGGTGCTGGCAGAGCCACTTGCATAAATAGCACCGCGTTTCATTAAGATGAAAAGGAGATAAAACCTGAGGTGGTCGCAGTGGAGAATAAATCAGCCTGCTCACTGCCGCGTGGCTATCGCTTTTCCATTGCTGGAAGGACCTGATGGATGTGTTCCAAAGCCCACTTTAGACAAGTGCTCAGAGAGGAACGACTTCTCGTGATCAAGTGAAAATTGAGGGGGAAATGGATTTCCTTCCTCCCTCCTCCCCCGGACATATTTCCGAGTGAGAGACAGTAGATATCTCAGAACTGTGAAGACTCTCAGGACATGTGTTTCCCTGCATGCATTATGCAACAACCACGGTAAGCTCAGCCTATTTCAGAGAGGCAGGAGATGCGGAAAGTAAATGAAAGAATGCCACCGACCATAGTGCTTCCTGGAGACAGAGGCGCGTGTCTGCTGGAGTCTCTTATTTCTAGCAACCCACAGAAGCAAATAGCTCGCACCATTTATTTTTGTAAACATTAGATTTCTCCACTTGATTTATTCCCCCGGTGACCACCAGATGGCAGCAGAGGACGATAAATCAAAAGAGATCCCTTAATTCAAAATTACCCAGCAGAGCTGATAGAGCTGGTGAGGAATTCCTTCATTCCTGGGGCAAACGTGTAGAGCATCTAGTCCACCGTGTGGTTGCAATAAAAGCCTCACCCGGTCATTTCTCAGGCCCGTCCAGTGGAAACCATAACAGACTCTATCTTCCACACCCTGGTATCCTGGAGGGTCAGTGTCACTTGTGTGAACGTTAATTTGCAGTGAGAAGTATTAGAGCTTCAGGAAGGTGGGAAAGACCAGCCCATGGAAGTCTCGGCATGTGCTTCTTAGAAATCAATCCCCGGGTTCCTGCCAGTGGCCCCATCCCCCTCTCTCCTACAAAGGACACAAAAAAACGTCTAAGAGTCCATACTGGTCCTATCAAGCTATTTCATCTCAGCAATGCAGAACGTGTGCTATTCCCACCCCTTCTGGCTGAGTGGTGCTGCCCCTTCCCAGCGGGTGAGCTGGCCAACACCTGTTAGGTGCTGTTTAAAGTTTAGTAATTGCGGTCTTTCCAAAAATGGGTTTAGACGAGAACCTCCACACTGTATATTTTGTTACTTTCCACGTACTTTATATTTTTTCTCACATGCCCAGGGTGACTGCCAATGGCGTGATTTGCCATGCTTGGAGACTCTTGCCGCAGACAGCGCCTGCCCTCAGAAGCTGGGAGGGAGGGCTGCCCCCAGGGAAATGCCTCGGGAAAGGAGTTTCCCTTCAGGAGTCCCACGCCCTCCTTTTGGAAAGAAGATGCCACCACTAAACACATCGCATCTCTGAAAAGCCCACTGCACGTGCGTAAATCCAGCTTTCTGAACCCTGCTGTTAACCGGCACTCAGCAATGCTGACTCAGAACAGGTGAATCTAAACATTAGGATTACGTTTCAAGATCCTTAACGCCGCTCGCATACAAAACTGGTGTTTTGGCATCACAAATACTGAATATCCAACTCAGCTGTCAACCAGCATTGAAAAAAACCCTATCAAACTCCAAAAATATTGAGGCAAGGATTTAACCCAATTTTTAAAGTTTCTCATATACATCTTTTTTTTCCCTCCTTCCCTATTTTAAAAATTTATTGGGATGACATCCTATATAATAAAAGCCTAACATGCTAAGCGTCTGGTCATCTGTTCAACCAATCAAAGCGTAATTATGCCAATGATGTGCTAAGGCTGCTCAACTGCTTGCTGTGATGAGCCCTGGCCACCAGGGGGCAGACACTCTGACCATTCGGTTAGATTGCTGCTGGGGTCCGGCCAATCCGGACTCAGGGAGGCAGGCGGGCCACAACCTGGAGCCCTTCCACAGTCCCCCCCTGGCTGGCCAACCTCCTGCATCCCTGATCGATCAATCACCAGTGGGGTCCCTTGCCCTGGCCTGCACCCTCTCACGATCCAGGACCCCCAGGGGATGTCAGAGAGCTAGTTTTCGGCCTGACCCCGCTCAATGCAGGAGCTGCCCCCTGGTGGCCAGTGTGTTCCCACAGAGGGAGCACCACTCAGCCAGAAGCCAGCTCACAGACAGCGGGCACAGCAGCGGTGGTGGGAACCTCTTCCACCTCTGTGGCCGCGCTAAGGATGTCCCACTGCCGGATTAGGGAGCAGGCCTAAGCCGGCAGTCGGGCATCCCTCAAGGGTTCCTGGTCTGCGAGAGGGCACAGGCCAGGCTGAGGGATGCCCCCTCCCTTCTGAGTGCATGAATTTTGTGCACTGGGCCTCTAGTTGTTCAATAAGATCACATAGTTTTGGGGGTTTTTTTAAAATATATTTTATTGATTTTTTTACAGAGAGGAAGAGAGAGGGATAGAGAGTTAGAAACATCAACGAGAGAGAATCATCGATCAGCTGCCTCTTGCACACCCCCTACTGGGGATGTGGCCACAACTAAGGTACATGCCCTTGACCAGAATCGAACCCGGGACCTTTCAGTCCACAGAACTTTATCCACTGAGCCAAACAGGTTTCAACAGATCACATAGGTTTTAAGTGTGCATTTCCATGATACAGGGTCTGTATATTACATTGTGCGAGATATATTTACATGTAAGATGGTATCTTAAATTATGTAAATAATTCAAGTTATCTAAAGCAAGAATTTTTATGTGTGGAAACTGTGCAGGCGAAGTGGACCCAATCGTGAAAATTAACTTAATGTATGTTGCCATCTAGTGGTCATCCCTTAAATCACAGTTTGGACTGAAACAGGGTGGACATTTGACTGAAAGGTATGCTGTAATTACATACAGAGGTAGAATTTTAAAGTGGATTTTTTCCAAACTCAGATTAACATGTAATTTTACAAATATCATTTGTGAGCAGCATTTTATTCATAAAATCTTCTTCTATTTGGTTTCCATTTCATCAATTTTCTAAATGTACTGAGTACCTCCGAGTTTGCGTAAGAGTTTGCTGTGTTGGAGGGCTAGCGGTTTGGCTGGCTGTTATACGCCTGCTTGTGCATGTTTCCCCCAGTGGCTCACATGCATCTCATTCACACACTTATCAGTCCTGTCAAGTGAGTGCTAGTCACGGGGCCCGTCAGGAGAGACCATCGCCATTCCGTATCAGCAAGAGCAGGCAGCTAAAATTAAACCCATGGCCAGTCCCCCGCGTGACGGCCTGCGCCTACTTCAGCCTTAAACATAGTTAAATGTCACTTGTTTAACAAATGCTTTTAAAAGACCCACTTAGTGCCTTGTTCTGTGTGAGGAAGGAGAAATAAATGATAAGCAGTATTTACCTATTCGCTGTCTCTCGGAGCATCTAGAGGAGAAAACAAATGTGAAGGACCCTTACAGCATCTGATGTGGGGTTCTGGTAAGGCAGTGTTTCCCAAACTTTTAACATATGTGTACCCCTTCTATAATTTTCGTAATGCTGAGTACCCCTCGTCAAAAAAAATGGATGTATTTTAATAATAATCAAAATACATTTATTTTTATTTTTTGGTACATACACAAAATAATAATAAATGAAAAATAAAATTATTCATCATAAAATATAAATAGAAGTTATATTATAAATAACATTTATTTGCACACCGGACCATCTCACGCCTCACAAGACTGTCTTGACTTGACTCATGAGAACGTAGAATTAGGCACAGCTAAGCACGGTGCAGTGCACATCCCCACCAAACCCCGGTGCAATGCACACCCCCACCAAACTCTTCCCGTCCCCCTGGGGGTACGCGTACCGCACTTTGGGAAACACTGTAGTAAGGGATGAGACTGGGAATGCAAGCCCTGTCCTGACTCTAGAAGCGGCAATGTTAAATGACCAAACAGACGCCCACACTATTGTGTGCTCACTCCAGACCAGGCCGCGTGAGGAGCACGTCACCGGGACTAGCTCCGTTCATCTTCAGAGCAGCCCATGGGGAGGACTGGTCTTGGAAATCACCTCTCCTCTCATCGACAACCACCTGTGGCTCCCACTTCATTCGGAGTGAAGTCTCTGATAAGAAATTGACAAGTGTGGTATATGCCACTTCAAAAAAAAATACTTGGTAAAATCTTGCCCTTGAGGTTATAGCTCAATGGTAGAGCATTTGACTGCAGAAATCATGCCAAATGGTCTGATGTTGTTATTAAAGAACAGAAAAGGACCCGCCCATTAAAATTTCACCTTTGGCACCACTCATAATTGCCCATTATTTCTGTATCAAGGGCCATAGCAAATATAGTGAAATACACAATTCTTCTGGGGGGGAAAATTCCCATTGATTCCCCAAAATGCAGAGATTCTGGAACTGCCCTGATTTTGCAAAAGAAGAAAGTAAGTCATATGATCAACAGACGTGTGAAATGAGTGTGGACAATATCTGTATGTTCAGCATGTATCATTCTAGGTCAATAATAAAAGGTCAGGGAAAAGCACCACTTAGACTGGTCTCTGTCCTTAAATCTTAATTTTATTAGTCGTGAATAGAATGTTAGAAAAACTGAGATTTTCACATACGTTTGGCAAGGTCTGAGAAATACATTCATTTTCTCCTAGAAACCATCTCACGTGCATTTACTTGACTCCTGTTTGGGAGAAGCAGCAGCAGCCGCCAGAGGAAAGCACTTATAAATAGCTCCCCGGCCACGTGAACGCGCTGACCCCTCACAGAGTGCGGAAGAGAGCGTTTGGTTTTGAACAGAGAAGAGGGGAGATTCGGTAAGGGGACGTTAGCTCTGAGTTCAGGGATAGCTGACATTGGAATAGATAAAACTTTAAGAATACGTGAAATGGATTAATTACCAGTGTACATACACTAGCCATGTTTAATGCCTTCCTGAAATGATCTGAATAAACTTGTTATTTGAACATATAAAGTCAAAAGTCAAGTTCGCTCTGGAGTAAAACAATTGGATCTGTCCTCCGCTCTTTTTCCTTTAAATTGTATTTTTTCCATTACAATGTACATTCAATATTATTTTGTATTGGTTTCTGGTGTGCAGCACAGTGGTTAGATAACCATGTACTTTACAAAGTGTCCCCATCAATATTTTCAGTATCCGCCTGGCACCGTAGTTTTCTCAGGATCCTGGACTATATAGTATTCCCTATGCTGTGTTTTACATCCCTGTGACTGTTTTGTAACCACCAATCTGTACTTTTTAATCCTTTTCCCCTTTCACCCATCCTTCCAACCCCCTTCCCTCTGGCAACCGCCAGTCCATTCTCTGTTTCTATGAGTCGGTTTCAATTTTGTTTGTTCTTTTATTTTGTTCTTTAGTTCCACGTGTAAGTGAAATCATGTGGTATTTTCCTCTCTCTCTCTGACGAACTTATTCCACTTGGCACAATACCCTCTAAGTCCACCCACAGTGAGTGTCAGTAAACAAGTTGGAGACTATTTTTATTCATAATAATAAAAGCATAATATGCTAATTAGACCAGACATCCTTCCAGATGTCCTTCCGGATGAAGCTGCCATGATGAAGGCAGAGGCCCCCAGTGGCCGCAGAGGCAGCTGCCATGGCCGTGAGGGGCTGAGCCCTTTGCATGAATTTCGTGCACTGAGCCTCTAGTTTTATAATAAAAGCTAAATAAATTGTCAAATGTAATCAATGAAGAAGATGATCCAATATATTTATCTAATAGAACCTGGAGCATAAACATTGATGCCTTTCCCCTTTCTCATCAGTAAGTAAAGGGGTAAGGCTGTTGGTGCAGAGATGAATAGAAAACCTAGGCTGTGGCATACCGAGGGCCCAAGTCAAGAGAGAAAATTGCAAAGGACACGCCGGCTCTGTTTTTCAAAGGATAGGTTCGGGGTGGAAACCAGGCATTCAGAGGCAATGGCGCTGGCTGGAGGGCACACACAGATCTGCAACCTGCTGTCTCCCAGCTGTGAAGACTTGTTAGAACACAGGTGAGACTCCCTCTGCTGGGAGAGGAACCAGATGCTGCGCGCTGATATTGGCAGCTGGAAACTCGTGCTGGTTCATGCCTTTTGTCTGTTCCAAAACCCCTCCGGGGGGCATCTATGCTGACAGGCAAAGGAGGGCATTCTGCAAGTGGCAAAGCTGAGCGGCAAACTTGGTTCCAAATCAGGAATCCATTAGAATAAGACAAAATGGAAGACGGAGAAGGAGACATGAAGGAGAGGAAGTAACTAGGAAGGGAAGGAAATTTGGAAGGAGAAGACATTGGAGAAAGAAGAGGGAAAATAAATGAAGAAGAAAGAGAAGGAAGAGGAAGAAACTCTTTCTATGCGATGACTCATCTCTCCTGGAACATACGTACTGTTTTCACTCATGTCTCTCCCCTACCCAAACCCTCCGTCACGCTGTTACCGTTTTCAAAGTAAGATCCCAAGCCATGTATAGCCACAGAACCCTACTTGGGCTGGTTTCCCACTGGGACCACTCCTTCCACCTTCCCCCACCCTCTCTCCTCCACTCAAGGTCGGTGCTCTGGCTTTGTGGAACCCACCAAGAAAAGTCTTAGCTCAGAGCATTTAGGGTTCCTTTACTCTCTCCCCTCTCTTGCCCCCATACCCACACGGCTTGCTCACTCATTCCCATAGTTCCTATGCCCCTTTTCTGCTCTGTTTCTGTTCGGTCTGGTCAAATGATTGAGTCAATACCCCTCCCTGGGAACTGACCGTTATGAACTGACCACTTCATCACGGACATTCCCTTTCACTTAGACCACATTCCACTTGCTAAGGCCATTACCTTCCCCCTCCAGACTTTCCCGGGATCCAGACCTGCCCAGAGAAGTTCCCACCCAAAAAGCCCACCTAGAGACCTTTAAGACCTCTGCCTCCCTGTCCAAGGCTCCTTCAGTGACCCTCACCTTTGGTGCTGAAACCCAGCAGGGTTCCACGGGGAAGGGAGCCATCGTCCTGGCTTCAGTCACCCGCGTTCGCTACTCGGAGAGCAGAAGGCAGCAGCAGCTCGTCCTGGGCTTACCTTCGAATCCTACTCAGGTGACAATGCTATTACCGACCTTAGTGAGGCCTCCCTCCTTCATGGTCCCCCCAAACCAGCCACGGAGGGTGGCGGGTCAGGAATTCCTCCTCCACTGCTGACCTCCCTCTCCCACACCGGCCAGTCTGCTCTAGGAGGGTGGCATTCCACAGTGTCCCTCGTCTCGTCTCGAGTCTTCTGCCCGCTCTCTTTCACTCACTTCTCCGAAGTCCCAGCTTCTCGTGGTGACTGGTTTAGCAGCGGGGCTGCCTGCCCACACGGTCACCTTTGGGTTTGTGGTCCGTCACTCCCCATCCCTCTCCTGGGCCACCCTACACCCCCCTGCACACTCCAGGGGGAGACCAGGCCCAAGCAGCTCCACAATATAAACTAGGCAAGTCTCAACGGCCTGAAAGCGGCACATTCAGTTGTAGCACCTGGCCCAGTTTTGGTAACTGCTGTCACCACAGTGGAAAACGGTCTGAGATTCCCTACATCCAGGCCTTTTTTCACCCTCCGGTCCCGACCTTCCCTCGGTCAGTCCCGCTCTGCCCATCAGCTCCTTCTCCTTCACACAAAGCACCATCCCCGAACCCTTCTGATTCTGAATAGACTTTGATCCAGCAGACCAGACCACTAACTTCACCCCTTGTGTGCTCTCAGCGTGGCTTCCGGAGGGCCTCTGCCTTTGGGATCCTGTAACCACAGCGTGCTTCCCGGCTGCCACGTGCCCACGCAGGCCCGGCTGGCACTGCCGGCGGCACAGGAGGGGTGGGGCTGCAGGGCGTGTCCCCCACTGTCCTCAGAGCCTGACAGGCAGCCAGGGACGTGGGGAGCCCGAGGCTCGGGCCCAGCACCAGCCTCGCCCCCCTGGGGGTGCACGCAGCCTCCCTCCCCGAGAACAGCAGCAGCCAGTGTGTCCCGGGCGGAGGAGGCCTGTCTTCTTGTTCCCCGGGTGCTGGGCACACATCGCAGGAGCGCTGCCCCCGACGGCTGTGTGTGCTAGAGTGTTACTGCCTCCAGTGCAGTGCTGCCCAGAAGATCTCTAGGATTTCTCATCTCCTGTGACAAAGTCACCCCATCTCCTCCCTCAGCCCCCGGCAACCCCCTCCTACTCTCTGTTTCTATGAGTCCGGCTTCTTTTGAGTCCTCCTAGAGCAGCCGTAGGCAAACTATGGCCCGCGGGCCGGATCCGCCCCATTAGGCTGTTCTATCTGGCCCGCGGAGCCGAAAGAGCGGAGGGTTCTCTTGCTCTCCCCTCCGCTCCTTCACCAGCAGCCCAAGATGAGAGTGCCAGCATGGTCAGGCTGCTTTTGTTCCGGCCCTCCGGTCCAGTGTAAGAACCCATGGTGGCCCTCGAGTCAAAAAGTTTGCCCACCCCTGGTAAGCTGTCAGAAAGAACATGTTACATAATTTCTTATGTCTTGTGAGCACGTATTTGAATCACGTGGCTTTTTTTCTTCCCACGGGCATCAAGGTGGGCAGTCAGCAGAGCCAGGGTCCCAGGGGTCTCTGAAAATTCATCAATTAAGGTACAGATGGGGGAAGTGAATCTTATATATGGATGTGTATTACGGTAGATACGATCCTACCACGTTTTGGTTGGTTGGTTTTCCCGCAAGGGGTGGTGTTTCAGCACAGACCCCTCTCAGCCGTGAGTGCAGTCTAGACAGGGACATGTGGAGAGGTTGGGGGCGTTTCCAGGAAGTGTCCAGCACCGACATGACATGTGATGGGTGTTTGCAGCAGCGCCTGCTCTGGAACGGGCTCTGTGGTCAGCAGGCTGGCTGCCGTGCGGGCCAGACGGACACAAAAACAGTCCGAAAGAGAGATTTACGGGGGAGTTCAGATTTGAACAGAAAGGACAAAGCAAGGTTTCAACATAAATTTCAACTCTTTAGAACATGTTATTCTGTATTTGTGAGTATAGTTATTAGAATTATGCCCAGATGGATGCATTTCTGTCCAGAAAATATTTTCCAGTTCATATAAAATGTCGCCATTTTGACTTTCCAAATCCTTGTACAGCAAAGTTAAATTCTTTCCATTTTTCTATTCTATTTTATTAGTTATTTTAATAGACTATTTTTAATTCATATTTTGCAATATAAAATTGAGTCATTCAATCAATTGGCTATTTACATGAAATTTTACCAATTATAGCATCTAGATTGTCAGTGTTCTTTGAGACCATTTAAACTGGCCAATTTTTAGAACTCCAAGTTTTGATAAAAAAAGATCTGATGTTTTTATGAATAATATATATTAGTACATTTGATTGTATTTATCATCTGTGGACAATGGCGACAGCGTTTGGACAGGTTCAACCCTCGGGCTAATGAGAGGGCACAGACCTCTAATGGCAAAGCCCTCCCAGCACAATTACAGCCAAAGGTTATGGTTGTAAGCCTGATCTGATGGCCTGAACATGTGGTCCCACGTGGCTAAGCTGCAGGAGGTGCAGCAAGTAAAGAAAGCTTGATCAGGTTCATGTAATTGAGTAGATTCAAAACCCAGGAGAATGTTGTAACCACGTCCTTACTTTGCCTGGGCTTTCAGGCTGTGGTGCTGTCCTCCATCAGAGAGCAGTGTCCCACCGGGCCCCAGCTTTCTTCTCTTGTCTGTCTTTTCTTAATCCTTCACCAGCCCGTCTCAGGCTCACCACATCTGGCTGTACCGGTGCGGCATAATCATCAGATTTATTTTCACTTTCTTGCACTTGATTTTTGCACGCGCGCGCGCGCACATGCACACGTGCACACACACACACACACACTCACTCACACATGCGCAGGCACACATGCATCTGGGGAAAGATTCGCTGTGAGGTGCACAGCACCATAATTCAGTTGTAACTAAGCTCGGAAGTTATATGTCCCGTAAGTGGCAGAACCAAGGTTGGAATGTCGCTTGTTTTTAACTCCTCATGTTTCCCCTTGACTACACTGCTCCTCCAAGTAAGAATCCTGTGTCAGCATCTTATTTCCTGTGCACTCTGAAATGACAACCGCCCTCCAACCTTCTTAACTCAAAGTCAAATGATAGATTTATAGATGATAGATAGAGATAGATAGATGGATAGATAAATAGATATAGATAGATAGATATAGTAGATAGATATAGATAGATAATGGATAGATAGATAATAGATAGATAGATAGATAGATAGATAGAGATAGATGAGATAGATAGATGATGTAATCATTTGCCCCAAATAGTAATCTCCCCCAAATAGTATACTATACAGTATATTAGTAGCATTGACAATTTGATAATTACCCATTCTCTAAAATATTCTCCAGTAATACAATAAAGGCATTACTGAGCATCTCTCTTTCCATGCCAGTCTTAAGCACAATTCTGTAACACATTTACCATGAATTATTTAATCTCTGAAAACAGCAGACAAGAAATTAAGTTAGTTAGCATTGTTTTATTACATCCTATATTTGTAAATATTACTTCACACATCCAATTTTTGCTATTTTAACCTGCCATGTTTCTTTAAAAGTAAAGTAAACTATTTTAATAGCAAACACCACTGCATTTTATACAGACAGTTAACTGCTTCTTTGTAAAAATAAGAAAAAACAATCTGTACATTTACATTAAAAATTTTAGAGCTGGAAAAAATGAAAGCCTTAAAAATATAGTTTCTTTTATACTAAAACAGCGTGATTTCCAACTTACACATAAAAGAAAAGAATACTACATGTAAATGATAGTCCCCATATGCACACACACATATATGTATAGTTAGTTCAAATGACATTCCTATAGCACACAGCCACTTCATGGGTCACTCAGCAAATCCTGCCCCCACAGTCTAAGGAAAAAAACTTGGGGAGGGGGGGAGGAAATAAGTCCAAATTCATAGCTGTAACATTTTTAAGGTTATTTTTCTCCCAAAATTTCCTTCTGTTGGTGGTAGTAAATAAAGTTTATAGTTGCATGTGAAATGCACAGCTTATTCTTGTATTAGTATTATTTACTTATTACTATGGTGTTTTATTTGCATTACAACTGTAAACCTACTTTTGCCCCATATTCCTAGCTCAGTTTGTAAACTGTCACTTGACGTAAGTGTACAACAGTGTGATTAGGTTTAGCATGGATTACGTATTCACTATTTGATGCTTGGAATGTCATCGTCTTGAAGTATCCCACCAACAAAGCTAGGAAGCGTTGCATTGAACATCTTAACGGATATTAAATTCCACCTAGGGGTTAAGTTTCCCTACGTTCTTTTGATTCTTGACATTATGTAATATCTACCTGCCTTAAAATGGAGTGATCCGCTCTATGTGAAAATGGCAGTGAATGAAAATGCATGCTTAGTTCTCATTGCTGCGTATCATCACTATGCTAGGAGTCTTTTTTTTTTTCTTCAGATTACAAGGCATTAACCACAATCCATCGAAGCATAATGATTTCAAATGACTACCATAGAGAGGATACAGGAGCCATATGAGATAAGGTTGCACATGAAAATATAAAAGTACAACGCTCAAGAGAAGAAAAGCAACAGTTTCCCAGTATAATTCTCATTAATGGCAAGTTTTCAGTAGTAGTCCTGAATCTCAGAAAGAAAGAAAAAATTAAGATTTGGGATTATGGTCTCAACGAAAGAGTTTTAGTATTTTAAATTCATTACAATACTGGCAATAACACTCTATATAGTGAATATAATTTTGTTTCTTGAGGATGAGTAAACTTATTCCTCAGAATAATCCTTTATAAACACAAAACACATGTGCAGAAGCATAAAATAACAGGTTTTGGGAACACACTTTTCTAGGGCAGTTGAAAGTGATAGCTATGTATTTTGAGACCTTTTTTAGGACAACCGAATAGATAAGACTGCTCTGCATTCTCCTGTTGCTAACCAGAAGGAAACAGAATTCTAGAAATTGTAGGGGCTACTGACTAGGTACCACTGCCTTTTTAGAGGTTAAAAAAAACAAACCCAACACCATTTGCCATCGTGTTTAAAATAATCCTATCCCGCTGAAATCTAATTTGGGACAACAGAATTTCAGCTCTGCCGTGTTCAACCAGATACCGCTCAGCTACCGTCAGACTAATATTTACTCAACGTATTTATTGGGACAACTTCCGAAAGGAGAGCAGATCCGTTATCGACTCCGATTCCAATGCTACAGCGGAAGATTTGCTCATTGTCTATGGACTCAGCTCTCAAGAAAGTGAAAATCGTTGCTAGTATGTGAACTTGAGGGAAAGGACCCACAATAATTTGCTTGAAAAGTACAAACGGGCAATTAGCATAATTCAAATTTTAGAAAAACCCATGTCCTAGAGTCAGTCATATGTGAATATTTAGACACTTTGCAGTATTCCTTTTGGAAGCCTCCGGAATGTCGGAATGTCAGACCAAACCAGGGGATGGCAGCGCTGCCACATCTATCTCTTGGTGCACGCTTTGGCCAAGGCGGTGAATTTGGCGCCCAGGTGGTCCAGGAAGTCCAGCCCCTCCTCCTCCGGCTTGTCGCTGCAGCAGCCCACCGAGCCCCCCGGGGACCCCCGGCCCTCGTAGTGGTAGCTGAGGACGTAGTCCTGCGACGAGAGGTGGTCTCCGTTCTGGTGGTACAGGTGCAGCTTCTGCAGAGCAAAGCGAAGCCGCTGCATTACTGCTGTACACACACCAACACACAAACAGGAAATGGGGTTGTTATTTACCTTTTATGTTTAATTTTTAACCAGTGTGTCCTCTAACGGAGTCCTACACACAAAAAATGCACATGATTGGTCTGTGTCACAGCCACGCCGCAAAGTCAGCATAGTTCACATTTCTGATAACCCGCACGCATAAAACACGATGTACATAAGTGCTATATGTAAATACATGTAAACTACCCTTCCATGCTCACCCCCACATTGCATAGCTGAGGCCGGGCCAGTCCGCAGAATGGGACCCCAAGTAGGTGGTTAGGCCCCGGAGCTTGAGTGGCCCGACAGGCCAGGTTGCAGGGAATAGGGTTGTCTCCAGCCCAAAATAGTCAGCGACTACCTCACGGGCCAATTGTAAATGCCGAAGGGAGTGCATACAAACAGAGAGAGTGTGGGTAGACAGCGCTGGTGGGGGTATTGGGGGGAGGGTAGGATTGAGAAAAGTAAATAAAGAGAGAGAACTGAGGGACACAGACAACAGTGGTGATTGCTGAGGGGAAGGGAGGGGTGGAGGCCAAAGAGGGTATAGGAGGGATCAATGGTGATTTTTTAAAAAAAAGCAGAAATATAAAACAATATTCTTCTTCTGCCCAGCACATAGCAAACAGACAACAGAGGCTGATTAAAATCGCTATGTATTATGTGCAGTTAGAAAGTAGGGTTGGAAGAGATAAATGGGTGTGGAGGGGAGAAGGGGGACATATGGAATACTTTCAACATTAAAAGAAAATAAAGTAGGTAGGAATTACCTCATTAGCTACAGAATCAAGTTTACAAGACAGTCCAAAGATGACAAAAGAGAAATGCACAAAACATTGCAATAAAGTTTAAAATAGCGTCACTCACACTGCAAACACCTGGCCGGGGGATGGAGCCAAGCTTTCAGCCACCACTGCCCTCCCCGTCCCCCTGGCCTGTCTGCTGGCGGGCTACACTGCGCCTGCTCCCTCCTCGCCTGCGCTGCCCTCTCGAACCCGAGCTCACTGTCCTGTCGTGCAATCAGCGTCTTCCTTCACGGCCCTGCAGCCTCCCATCCATTACCTGGGGCCGCACCACGAATGCTTCTGAAGCTTCGCCTCTCCCCACCCGGATAGTACATGAAACTGACCTTCTAAAAACGGGGATAGGATTAACGCTTGGATCTCATGAAAAAAAACAAAAGAAACAAACATGCTACGGACATATGATAAGCTACAGCTGCATCACAGAATGTGGCCCATTGCTTTCCGTCGAAGGATGAAGGGCTTTTGGGCCCGGGGTTGGTGTTCAAGGGCCCTGGCACCCTCTCTTCGAAGACGTGAGAGCTCAGTCCCAGGAAGCAGTCCCACCCAGTGCTTCCCTCCTGGGAACCCCCTGAGGAGCTCTGGCGGGGTGCGGGTGCGGGTATGGGTGCGGGAGGGGGCAAAACAGCCAAACCAGTTACATCAGAATCTTTCCAGGGTAAGTGTTCTTTTTTAAAAGCTCCCCGGGAATCTGGAGGTGCCACCGGGATTGAAACCCCCTCACGTCATCTCTCCTTTCTTTCGCAGCCTTACTGTCCTCTGGAGGACCCACGTTACACCTGCGTGCGGCTTTGTACATTAGAAACCGTTCCGACAGATGGCATTGTCCCACGTGGATCCTGGAATTGCGTGCGGATGCTTGGCTTCCACAGAGAAGTGGAGATTTCGCTTGGGGAGTTCTGTGATTGTGAGAAATGAGATTCCCTCCCCACCCCATATTCTTTCATATTAAAAGAGCTTGTGAGGTAAACACTCACCTAAAACTAAATTGACACATAAGGGAGGGATATGAAAAACCTCCCAGGGTCATGAGATTTTAGAAATTAAGAGAATATGAGAGATGAAATAAAATCCCTTTTATATTAAATAATGTAACATAATTGAAGAGCAGGGGAACAGAACCAAAGAGTAAGAAGGAAAGAGGAAACCATGAAGAATATGGGAAAGCAGTTTCTAAAAAAATACAGAGTGGCCAGATGATTATGCATTCAGAGATCATAGTAATCTGGCCACTCAGTGTATATCCTATATAATAGCCCTATATAATAAAAGGTTAATATGCAAATTGTCCCCTCAACCAGGAGTTCAACCAGCAGCCAGGCCGGCCAACCGCCCATGTCCCCTCCCCCTGGCCAGGCTGGCCGGACCCCACCCATGCACGAATTCATGCACCGGGTCTCTAATATATATACACACACATACACACTGAGTGACCACATAATTATGCATTCAGAGATCATAATAATCTGGCCACTCAGCGTACATGTTAATCTCAGGTTCCTATTGTCCTCCTCTCGGACATCTAACTGCAGCGGGCGTCACTGAGGGAGCTCACCTCGCGCAGGCGGGGCTGCGTGAAGCTGTGCCACTCGGAGTACGTGTATCTGGAGTTGTCCATGTCCACGTGTCCTCCCCTGGAGTCCAGCGTGTGGTGATGGCCGCGGCAGGAGTCCAGGGTGTGGTGTCCGCCTTTCACCATCTCAATGGTTTCCAGCCCCCCGTTTTTCATCCCCGGCCCCATCGTGCCACAGTAGCCTTGGTTGGAGTTGTTGACTGTCTGGGTCACAAACCCGTTGGCAGAACACTGAAATAAAATGAAACGACACCGTTCAGCTCGGGAGAACATGGCGTCCCAGTCAAGTCACAAGACAGCAAGGGAGAAAGAATAGTTACTCAGCCTTTTATCCACTCATTCCATCATTTATTCATTCATTCAGACACCTATCACTTTCCAAGGATGTGTTCAGTCTGGAGAAGCAAAGATGACCATGGCGCTCAGTGGCTCCGAGAAGTTCTTGTTCCAATAAGACAGAACACAGATGATGACTTGAGGAAGGGGTGAACACAGAATGCTACAGGAGCACAGGGAATGAACATCAAAATGCAAATCCAGAGAGGTTCGCTGTAGCAGACCTGGAGACCATTCAGCGAGGCCGAAGGACTCTCGCTGGGAATGGGGAGCAAGAATGGCCCCCCGGCAGGAGGGTCCGGGCCCTTGACTCCAGGGCAAAGGATGCTTTGGGGGTCCTCGCCTTCAGCCTGTTGAGACTGTCTTCCACACAGAGTTCAGACAGAGAGCGGAAGCTGGAAGGCCGTAAAAGGCCAGAGGTCATGAAGACCTGCGTGCCAGCCTGAAACATGTGGATCCTGAGAGTAGGAGGACTCAAAGAAGGGCTTCCATAACTGGGAGGAGCATATTCTTTTAATCATCCTAGGCAACAATGTGAATGACAAATAAGGAAGACGAGTTTAGCATCCTGGAGATCAGGGAGGCCAATGGATCATTCTAGGCAGGAAATGATAAGGACCTACACCAGAGTAGAAGCAGGAGTGATTAAAAGAAGTCGATGAAAGAGGGTAGTGAAGACCTGGGTGTGTGTGTAGGGGCTGGGAGGTAAAGAGGGGGGGGGGGTGGGAGATATCTGTGATACGACAGAGAAAAGTGTATTTAAAATTAAAGATAGCCGAAACTGGTTGGGCTCAGTAGATAGAGTGTCGGCCTGCAGGCTGAAAGGTCCCAGGTTCGATTCCGGTCAAGGGCATGTACATGGGTTGTGGGCACATCCCTGGTTGGGGGTGTGTAGGAGGCAGCTGGTGGATGTTTCCCCGTCATGGACATTTCTAGCTCTCTATCCCTCTTCCTTCCTCTCTGTGGAAAATCAATAAAATATGTTTTTTCAAAAAAGAACTTCAACTTCATGAGGACAAGCTAAGAAATTATGGGAGATGCTTGGAGAAAATTGTTCATGTGAGAAGGCTACTTACCACCTTGTCATCGCCGGGAGCCTCTGTGTTGGATATAATTAAGTTTTGCTGCGCCAGATCCTCAGGAAACCCTTTCTTCTTCCCAGCACCGACGACGCTGCACACCAAAGTCAGCAGCACCACTGCGTGTAGAAACACATGGGCATATGTGAGGTTGAACGCACGTAGAATAAAATACCCATCTCTTGTTTACCTTCTCACAGGGTGCACAGGAGACACATAGAGGCACTAGACAGGGCGTCCCCTGAATCACCTTGACCTTCTAAATCAGTGCTTCTCAACCTTCCTAAGGCTGAGACCCTTTAATACAGCTCCTCATGTTGCGGTGACCCCCAGCCATAAAAGTATTTTCGTTGCTACTTCAAAACTATAATTTTGCTACTGTTAATGAATCGTAACGTAAATATCTGTGTTTTCTGATGGTCTTAGCGACCCTGCTAGCGGTTCTCCGCCTGTGGGTTGCGTCATTAGAAAGCGTGAGAACCGATGTCTAAATGAACAGACCATGCCTTCGCTTGGGTTTTACAATTCAGCGTGATTGTACGTACATCACGATGACAGTCCCCTCTATAAGAGTCTGAATTCTATCCACCATAGTAAAGTTTTTATCATCATGAGTTGAATAGTACATTTTTTAAAAGGTCACTGACATTTACGTCAGACAAAGTCTCTAAAGAGATTTACCGCTTCCCAAAAGGATGCTTTCCCTGCAGGAGAGCAGGACAAAACATTTTACCCCGAATACATTTATCTCCAAGTGCTGGGACTAAACCAATGTGCATTTTCCTACTCAGAATTTTCATTCTGCGCAATCATTGTGGGAGGTTGAAATGTGTGATAATAAAACTAAGAATATTAACAATAATTCTTTTAAAAAAATACACACACACAAAAAAAAATTCTTTGCAATGTTCTACACACCGCTGTACCAGAAATGGCCAACCACAGCCCCGGTCCCGCCCACCACATGTTTCTGAACGGCCCATGAATACGGTTTTTATATTATTAAATGGCTAAAAAAATCAAAATAGTTTATTAGACGTAAAGATTATATAAAATTCAACTTTGGTTTCACAAATAAAGAACATAGCATGTCCATCATTTAAATATTTTCTATGGCTACATTCTTGCTATAGATTTGACTGGCCATAACTGAAACCACATGGCCTGCACAGTATAGAATGTACACTGTCCGGCCCTAGAAAAAAGTCTGCTGGCCCTGCCTCCCTCTGGCCTCTTGGCACGGTCTGCTCCCATTTCTCCCCTGGTCCCCTCTCCCACTGCTCTCCGCTCGCTGGTCTCCCTGCCGCCCCTTAACTTCCCCAGACACACTCTCTCCCCAGCGCCTTGGAACTGACTTTCCCTCCGCCTGGCAGCTCTTTCCCAGTGTCCCACCGGGCGGAACTACCTTCCCAATAACCATCAGCGGTAACCTCGGCTGGCCTGGCCACCATTTACTGAAATTGCCTCTCTCCCCCCAATCTCTCACACTCACCCCACACCTTCTACAGCCCCGTGGGTCCTCGTTATCTCGCTCTTTTCCCCTCCATCGCATTTAATTTATTTACTAGTTTGCTGTCTCAAGACAGCCTATTTATTTTTTTATTGATTTCAGAGAGGAAGAGAGAGAAAGAAACATCAATAATGAGAGAGAACCATTGACTGGCTGCCTCCTGCACGCCCCCCTCCCCCCACATGGGGATCGAGCCCACAACCTGGGAAATGTGCCCTGACCAGGAATCAAACTATGATCTCTGGTTCACAGGTCTACGCAAACCACTGAGCCACGCTGGCCTTGCAAGACAGACTACTTTTGTTTGTTTTCCATGCTTTGTTCTTTTACAAATCGCTCATATGTAGACACAGCTTTTGGCATATCACTGGTGCTCAATATACATTTATTTGGTTGAGTTGGTGAAAAATAATGAACACTTAGAAGTACGCCGTGCACTGTTGTAAGCTCTTCACGTGCACGAATTAATCCTCAGAGCGACCCCATAAAGGGGGCTTCTATAGCACCTCCTTCACAGGAGAGGAGCTGAGGCGCAGTTACGGAACCTGCCCCGGGGGACATGGTTAGCCAGTGGCAGAGCTGGGCTACAGGCCCAGGCATTCCGATCCCAGACTCTTGCTCCTAATCACTGCCCTGTCACAGAAGGAAGGATCAGCTCTCTACGCTGCAGGATCGGGAGGAAACAGAACGAGAGGACGGGGTCTGGTGTCCTGGGAACTACACAACCGGTGAAGAAGAGGGTAGCAGAACTCAAAATGGGCAAGAGAATGCCAACACAGAGGTAATGCTGCCCCCCCCCCCCATAACTCTGTGGCTGAGGGTGAGAGGGAAGGGGATGAAAATGGCTGTTCTGGCCTTTCGCCCAGTGGAAGATACAGATCGTTTCCTCTCCGAAAGGGTCAGGACCAGGACCAGGAAGTAAAATCCCACATTGACAGACGTGGCACCATCTAAGGCAGGTTCGAGAGTTCTATCCAAGCCCTGGCTGGTGTGGATCAGTGGACAGAGGGCCAGCCACACACACCAAAAGGTCTTGAGTTTGATTCCTGGTCAAGGGCAGGTGCCTGGGTTGCAGGTTCGATCCCTGGCCCAGTGGGGGCTCGTGCAGGAGGCAATAAATCGATATGTCTCTCTCACATTTGTTTTTCTCTCCTTCCCTCCCTCCTTCTTACTCTCTCTAAAAATATGTGGGAAAAATATCCTCAGGCGAAAATTAACATTAAAAAAAAGGGGGGAGGGGGAAGTTCTTTCAAACCAGTGTGGCTCAGTGGTTGGGCATCGACCTAGGAACTAGGAGGCCCCAGTTCAATTCCCAACCAGGGCGCATGCCTCGTTGCAGGCTTGATCCCTCATAGGGGGCATGCAGGAGGCAGCCAATCACTGATTCTCTCTCTCCGCTGATGTTTCTATCTTTCTATCTCTCTCTCCCTTTTCCTTCCTCTCTGAAAGTACATTTTTAAAAAAATAGAGTTCTATCCAAAAGGGAAATCTTTCATCTCGAAATGGATCCTGCTCCCCTCACAGAAAACAGCCCATCAGAGCTCGGATAATAACAGGAGAGGAGTTTGGGAAGGGGACTCACACCTGATGGATGGTGGGACAAGACCACTCTGTAAGGACCGCCTCCTACACTCGGATATTTACTACGTTCTTAGGGTTTAGGTGAGGAAAGGGACTTACAAGAAAGCAGCGCCACGCCCAGCAGGATGGCCAGGATGGCCCACTTCCCGAGCGATGCCCCCGCGCTCCTCGCCGTGACCCGACACTGGCTGGGGTGGGTGCAGTCGCACAGGTTGACTCGCAGGGTTTTGGTGGCAGACTGCCCCGCTCTGTCTCTCACCGTCACGGGGATATAGTATTCCTTCACCTCGGCATTCTTCTGATAGGAAAGGCGGGCAGCTGTCTCTGCAATACAATAATTACGATGTAAGGAGCATGTCCTCCCCGAGCACGTGTTTCACTACGCCTTGTAAGGAACCATCTGCCGCATCCTGTCTCATAAAAGAGTGATATGCAGATTGACCATCACTCCAACACACAAGATGGCTGCTCCCATGTGGCCAAAGATGGCTGCCTCCATGTGGACACAAGATGGCCGCCACAAGATGGCCAGCAAGAGAGGGCAGTTGGGAGGGACCAAGCCTGCAAGGGAGGGCAGTTGTGGGCGATCAGGCCAGCTGGGAAGGGCAGTTAGCAGTGACCAGGCCAGCAAAGAAGGGAAGTTAGGGGCAACTGGGCCTGCATGGAAGGGCAGTTAAGGGGGGCCCAGGCCTGCAGGGGAGAGCAGTTGGGGGGGACCAGGCCTGCAGGGGTGGGCAGTTAGGGGTGACCAGGCCTGAAGGGAAGGGCAGTTAGGGGGAACCAGGCTTGCAAGGGAGGGCAGTTAGGAGCAAACAGACTGGCAGGGGAGCAGTTAGGCATCAATCAGGCTAGCAGGGGAGTGGTTAGGGGGTGATCAGGCTGGCACGCAGAAGTGGTTAGGGGCAATCAGGAAGGCAGGCAGGCGAGCAGTTGGGAGCCAGCAGTCCCGGATAGTGAGAGGGCCTAAAGGGGCAGTCGGACATCCCTCGAGGGGTCCCAGATTGGAGAGGGTGAAGGCTGGGCTGAGGGACAACCTTCCCCCCTTCCCAGGCCTATAGTAAATATAATAAAAATGGGTAGCTATCTTCAATTTTTCCAAGCACTAACCTTACCACACATGTGTTGCTCATTATAACTTTTTAGAGAGAAGCTAAAGGAAGGAATTTGGCATTGGAGTGACCCAGTAGCATTTCAACAATACTTCATAGTTCCTTACTTATTCTCTTTGTTACAAACTAATAATGCTAGATTGGCTTTTTTTTTTAAATTATCATTACTGTTTAAAGTATCACGGTTGTCCCCCTTTCCCCCCCATTGATCCCCTCCACCTTGTACCAGACTGCCCCGAACCCACGTGTTCACCTCACTATCGTCTGCGTGCATGGGTTATGCATATGCATACAAGTTATTTGGTTAATCTCTTCCCACTCCCCCTCATCCACCCGTCCCTCTTGACTTTTAACATACATTTCAAGCGTCTTTCTGTAGTCCCAGTGTATGACTCTCATAAAGCATTAACACATACAGTCACAAACAAGGGATGTTTTAAGCTCATGTCCTCTTATCTATTTACCACCTTGTACCTACCTGTCCATTACAAGGAAATTTTTCAAAACACGATGGACCTTTTGCGGTTCATGCCTTGCCTCTGAAAGTAATATTACCAGAAGCTAATCAATATCACCAAAACAGCTTTCTCTCTCTCTCTCAATCTCTCTCCCAACATGTACATGTATGTCAACTGTGATCTTTCCCCCAACAGTCTTGATACCTTAGTTTAATGATTCAATCACCAACTGACCAAAAGCTCTACACATTTTCAACTGCAATGATAGCCTTGCTGGGTTTTTGCAACACACTGAGTGAACTGACGAAGCATCACAGGCACAGGAGTCGTCTGTGATTTCTAAGCTGTTCCTACATGCACGGTGACAATTGGGGTATGACAGCCCATTGGCTGCGCCTCCTAACTGCAGCTTTGAAAGGAACGTGAGTCGCCAGGTGGGTTCACGAGGCTCCTCAGAAGCATCCTGTGCCTGAGGTAAGACCCTTCCATCCCACTGCTCACTCACCCCCAAGGGCACCAGCCTCAGACTGTCCTCGCCACTCAACTCTGTGCTCTTCAAATTGCCTCCTAAGTGTCACCACGTCACCTGTTTATGACATAAATCTGGACACAGTGTTGCCCTTATACACTCCCGTGCACACCTGTGGCCACTACTACGCAAAGGCCATTCTCCTTGGCCTGCTCCCTAGGCTCATCGCTTCCAGACCCACCCTTCCTTTCGCCCGTTCTCACAGCACTCCAACAAAAGCTTTCTAAACCCTAGTAGCACGGATTTCCTTACCATCCTAATGTTTTCCTTCTCTCCTGCATATATATCAACGAATTAGGGATTCCACAAACTTGTATTAAGCAATGAGTGTCTACTAAGCACTGGGCTAGGTGCTGAAATGCAAAAATAGATGGAGGATGCCTTGAGAAACTCCTGAGTAATCGCAGGAGAAACGTAAGCAGATGGCGGTACCACCTGAAGAGCATTGTAATGAAGGAGGCGAAAGGCCACACTGTCCCTGCTTCTAAGTCCAGAGAGACGTCTTAGACGTGCGGGATCATGTCTTCCTTGCTAATCTCCGTACACATCCCAGGGCCTAGAAGGTATAGGTGCTCTATGAAGAAACAGCCTACAGGGAAGTCCAATGACATGAGGGAACATGACCTAGCAACCGAGAGGCAGTGAGTCATGGCTGAAACACGGACCACGCTCCCCAGAAACCAGTCCCAGACACTGTCCTGAGGCTCCGGCACCAGACCTCTGTCCATACCCCACACGTTCCCTTCCAAACTACCACCGAGTGCCTGGCCCCTACCCCCGACTCCTCACTTCCAGAGCTGGCTTCCAACCACATCCACACTGTCTCCTTCCATCCTCTCTTCCCTGCGCTAGAGTTACTTAAAAACAGCACCAACACGTTAGTGACAAGCTGCCCGACATTTCAACAGAGCAGCCTTGACTTCGATGCAAATTTTGCCACCATGAAAATTATGATGTCTTTCATTTTGTGTGCAATATACAACATGGGCCCCCTACAATATTTATAAAAGTCTGTTAGGCTTTTAAAATATGTTACTATGAATCAGTGGTACATGTCTCATGTGAGGAACCAAGTACACCCGTTCGCCGGTGTCCCAGGGCATCTAAGTGAGTGTCTGAGTGAGTACCGTTAACTTTGGAGAGGGTCCATATTTTGTTGACTTCTGGAGACGGGTTCGCCAGGCTGAAGTAAAACGGGGCGCCGTGGACAGGTTCGTCGGCGTCGAAAGCTGAAATGTCAGTGTACCCCATCTTCGGCTTGCAAATTGTCACGTAATCTGGAAGTATTTCTGGAGCGTTGTCATTCACGTCTTCGATGCTCACTACAAGCGTTCCGGTGCACGATCTGTTATCTGGAAGAAGGGAAAGGGTTTAGTGTGATTTTTAACATCTTCTCTAGTTTCTTAGGAGAAATAAATCAAGTAGATTCTAATTAGGTTCTAATTTATAAATTAGAATCAAGTAGATTCTAATTTATTATATAGGATATATGATTTTTTAAAATATATTTTATTGATATTTTACAGAGAGGAAGGGAGAGAGATAGAGAACTAGAAACATCGATGAGAGAGAATCATCAATCAGCTGCCTCTTGCACACCCATTACTGGGGATGTGCCCGCAACCAATGTACATGCCCTTGAGCAGAATCCAACCCGGGACACTTCAGTCCACAGGCCGACGCTCTACCACTGAGCCAAACCGGTTTTGGCTAGGATATATGATTGTAAAATAAACTCCTGGTTATTAAAAGAAATGATAAGTAAGAACATCCTATATAATACAAGGGTAATATGCTAATTAGACCGGATGCCCTTCCAGGTGAAGCCAGGGCCGGAGGGAAGCCAGCTCGGGTCCCAGGTGCCAGAGGGAAGCCGGTGCCGGCAGCCGGGGGAGGGAAGGCCCGCTCTTGCATGAATTTTGTGCACCGGGCCTCTAGTATATGGATAAATGAAACCTGCCCATCATGGGTACTACTGTTGATAATAGCAGACACAACTGTCAATAAACCTTTACCAAAGTGATTACCAAACCAAAAATTAAAATAAAATAAATGTCTGAATTTGAGCTCCATTTCCTCGGGTCCCTCTGGTGCAGGCATTACGTTACTGAGGAGTGACATAACCACAGAAAAGGTCTTCCAATCCCAGGACACATGAAAACCACCGAGGCAGAAGTGCTTAAACAGATGATGTCCAGGCTCCCAAACCAGGGATTGTGGTTCAGTTGGCCTGAGGTGTGTCTCTACCTTGAGATATTATTTTAAGTGTCACAAATTATTTGAGGAGAACACCAGGGTTGAGAAGTTCTGGGTTACTTTAGGAAACAGAATTCAAAGAAAGAATCATTTTGACCTACAAGTCAGCTGAGCTATTGAAAGTCTCAATGTAAAGTGACATTTATACATGGAATACTATGCAGCTACCCCCCTTTCCTCTTCTCTTTTTAAAAGAGAAGAAGGATCTCTTACCCTTTGAGACAGCATGGAGGGGGGGGACCTGGAGAGTATGCTATGTGACATAAGCCAGTCAGATAAGTATCACATGACCTCTCACAGATGTGGAATAGAATGAACAAGATAAACTGAGGAACAAGATAGACCCAGAGACAGGGAAGCATGCACAGACTGAGGATTCTCAGAGAGAAGGCAGTTGTGTGTGTGTGGGGGGGGGGGGGGGGAAGGGAGGAGTCGAGGGGGGAAGAAGGGGAGATTAACCAAAGAACTTATATGCACATATATGCACATATAAGAACATATATGCACAGTTCATGGGCACAGACAACAGTGGGGGAGGCCTGGGAAAGGGATGGGGGTAGGGAGAAAGGGGTCAATGGGGAAAAAAGTGGGACATCTGTAATACTTCCCACAAGAAAGATAGATTTAAAACATTCTAGGAGAGCCTGGGGGACCTTTTCCTTGGCCCTGGACCTCAGTTTCACCTTTGTCCCCTAACATGGTCCGTCGGCCCTTGAGGCCTGCCATGCGGGGGACACGCCAACAACAAGACACGCTCCTGTTTCCAAGTGCTTCCCCCTCGTCACGTGGTTAAGAGGAGCTGGAACAGAGTCTTTAAGGCGATTTCCAAGCATTCAGTCTGCTCATCCCAGGAACAATTCTGCACAAGGAAAGGCGCACTGCCCTCCGGTTCTCTCGGTAGACACCAGACGGAGGCTTTTGTGTTTACCTTGGTCTACGGCTAGGACAGTGACATTGTACAGCTCATTCCTGGGGGCGGCGGCCTCCCTGTCCAGAATTTTGGAAGTTTGGATGGACCCCGAAATCTCATCAATGGCGATCCACCCGTTGGGATCATGCAGCTTTTTGTACCTGTTAATAGAGAACGTAATGAAATAGCAGTCTAACATGTATTAGAGTAAGTGGCTGTCTCCGTGGCTTCCCATGCATGTCAGGACGGGGTCACCAATGTCCCTGTACCTTATCCCGCTGCTGCTCTTGGTCTCGGGGTCGTAGGCCTTGTAGCCATTCATCCTGGACCCCACGGCCAAGTTCTCTCGAATCCGCACGTGCTGGGCGGCTGGCTTGCACTCGGGCCCCTCGTCCTGGTTCCGCACGAGGACCGTGACCACCGCTCTGTTCGTGGGCATCCTGAGCGCCAGGTCTCTGGTGAAAGGGGCTTCGTTGGCCACCCCAATTTCCAGGACCACTCTCTGGTTTTCTTCATAATCCAGGGGCTGTAGGAAGGAACACACGTGTCTCAGTCTGAGTGGACAACACATCTGGCACCTCAAACAGCATGGGGACTTGTGTCAACTCGAACAGTGCCCACATTCTCCTGCCTCCAGGCTGGTCGATGCTGACTTTGGCCCTTTGCTGAAGAGGGAGGAATTATGCACTAGGCCTTTAGCCAGAGTGGGCCCAAAGTTCCTGCAGGCGCCTTAGGATTATGAAAAAGCAATTCTTTAAATACTTGTGTGCTTTGTTCTCACTAAAAATAGTATTCTGAACTGGAAGATAATGCAAAAAAAAAAATGAATAAATAAAAATGACATTGTTGTATGGCCCTGCTTTAGTGCACTCACAGACCAGCATACCGGTCACCTGACTCTAAAGAATAGAACCTTGTTTGGCTACCATTTACTATTGACTGGGGCCCAGGCACTTGACAGTCCTTATAAAATTAGATGTCAACTTAAACAAAATTGAAAAGGTGCAATACCGATATTTTCTCTCTGATAGAAAAGGTATTCCAAATACGTGTTTTGAAGCATGAATATCATTTCTATCAGGCATTTGACTGAGCAATCGTCTTTCAGCTTCTCCTTTTCTCAAAACCCATCCTGGATCTCACTTCTTCTTAGGAATCTGCTGTCTTGTCACTGGTTCCTTCATTGAAAGCTACGTAGAGCTTTTTTTTACCCACGCTCACTATGTTTATGAAAATTATATTTTGACAATTTGAGAATTGTACTTTGGCATTGTCTGTAGTTTATTCCAAGAAATTCTCACTGTGTAAACAAAGTTGAGTAAGAGAAACAAAACATGCTTAATGGTGCTTCATTATAATCATCCCGTTTTTCAGAGCAAGGAAGTGGAGAAGAGGAGTCGAACTGATTTTCCCACAGCTCAGAGATTCTCGTCTGAGCTGGAGTTTGAAGCCAGGTTGTCTGGCCTGGGTTCATTTCCTTAATCTCCACACTATACTTGCTCTGCTCCTCTATGCTGCTTAACTGCTTCGCCAGCATCTAAAAATTTTTTAAAATCAACCCTCTCACCATAATTGATTTTCAGATACCAAATCAAGCAAAACCTATAGCACACTATTCTACACAAAAAGTTGAAACACTTTTCCTTTGATTGTCTTCAATTTATCAAAATAATCCTGGCTGACAGTCAGAGAAAGACAAGTACCCTATGATTTCACTCATATGTGGAAACTAATAAAAAAAATAAAGTAAAAAAATAGGAACAGACTCATAGGTGCAGAGAACAGACTGACAGCTGTCAGAAGGGATGGGGGTTGCGGGGCTGGGTGAAGAGATTAAGAAAAACAAACAAACTCATAGACAAGGCTCATAGACACGGTCCACAGCACAGTGATTGCCAGAGGGGAAGGGAGTGGAGGGAGGTAGCTGAGTAAAGCGCGATGGAAGGAGACTTGACTTGGATAGAAAACATACAGTATAATATAGAGATGATGTATTATACAATTGCACCCAGGAAGCCTATACAATTTTATTAACCAACGTCATCCTAATAAATTCAATAACAAATAAAAATAAAAATCCTGGCTGAACATGGAACAAAGTCAAACCTGATGAGCAATATCTTTGTTTCAAACTTTTCCCCACTCCTAGGTATTAGACTGAGAGACTAACCTCAGCATGAGTCCACTAAGAATCCAAGAGAATATCAGAATCTTAAAATCTGTGAAGTGCTTTTGATTTTTATCTATCCCAGAAACTAGAGAGTCAAAAGGGATAATGAACTGATATCTGTTTATTTGTTGCTAATGAACACTGTCTCACAGATTACATGCGTTGGGATGAGCATGCGGACAGGCGGGACACCTGCTGACAAAGGGAAGTAGATGGAAACTGAGGCAACAGCCGCTGCCCGGGAGGAGGTGCAGTCATTCCAGCCAGAGCCCCCTGCCAACTAAGGCCTCAGAGCCCCTGCCAACTATGGCCTCCAAAGCTTTTATGTCCTTTTTCAAGGCTTCAGCCGGCTATTATCTTAGTGGCCTAAAACTCTGCGAGATCAGAAATCCACTGGGATGAAACCAACAATTAGTGAAAAAGGCGTGAGTTCTCTTCCACCATGGGGGGTCTTTTTGCTTCATCAATTGAAATAAATTTTTCAAAAATAGCTCAATTCTGCATTGAGAAGCTAACAGCTCCCTAGAAAGTGTTGTATGAAGTGAAATGCCCTCTGTGTTGAGAAGGACTCAGAACAATAGCTTCCTCACTCAAGTCCGCATGCACTGCTGCTGCTGCTGAAACAGAAGGCAACGAGCAAACTGAGATGGGACACTCCCCCAGGACTCAGCTAAATCCTGTATCGACTCATGCTCGACGGTTCCAGAAAAGTTATCTTTTCTTTAAAGAGGAAAGTCATCTTTCTATGAAAAATTATAGCTATGTTAATACTTTTAAAATGCACTAATAATATCCTATAGTTTATTGGATGTTTTCATTTTCATTATTATATTGAATAGCTACTACAGAGGCAGAGGCCATTACTCTGTACTTTTTACTGATAATAAAAGGCACACCTGTTTCACAGGATGAACAGTTAAAGGGCATGGGGGATGTTTATCTTAGAGAAGGTAAGTCTCACGTGGCCATAACAGCCTTCGCAAGAGAATGAGACCTGTTCGGTGTAGGGTTAGCATCAAAACGCAGGTCACAGACGTGGGATATGAGGAGAGTAACGTAGGCACAGCAAAGACTTCTGGGAATCGGAGCTCTCTACATATAGAATAGGCTGCCCATCGAGGTATGGAGATCCTTATACATGAGCATGTTCAAGCATAAGTTAGGAGACTAATAACTGGCACATCAATTATGGAAGAAAGGTGGGCATTAGGGGAGAACTGTAGGACTAAAGGGACCACGTTCCCTCAACTGAAACTACTTAGCTGATTAAACCGTTAGTTTATTAAAATCTGTTACCTTGCCAAGTTGCCCGTTATCTATTATTACTGTACCTTGACAACACACAGAACCCCTTCGTTAGTGTCCTTGTCTGTGCTGATTTTGAAATGCCCGTTTTCATTGCCCTTTAAAATGGTAAAATTGGCTCTCCAATTGGCACTGTTCCTTAAGTCCTTATCTTCCACAGGCAGTCGTAGGATTTCCACGTTGTATGTATTTTCCTCTACTGATGCTTCATACTGAAACGGAGAGGACTCATTAAAAACACTGTAATAAAGAAAACCTTTATGCCCTAACCAGTTTGGTTCAGTGGATAGAGCCTCGGCCTGCGGACTGAAGGGTCCCGGGTTCGATTCCAGTCAAGGGCATGTACCTTGGTTGTAGGCACATCCCCAGTCAGGGGGTGTGCAGGAGGCAGCTCATCGATGTTTCTCTCTCATCGATGTTTCTAACTCTCTATCCTTCTCCCTTCCTCTCTGTAAAAAATTAATAAAATATGTTTTTTTTTAAAAAAGAAAACCTTTATAAAAAAAAGTAAAATACTCCAAAAGCACTTTTTTAAATCATTTTTCCCTAGGTTATTTTAAAACTATGAATCTCAAATAGTATTGTTTCATGAAGACATCTTTTGAATGAAAAGAATTTCATCACAAATGAAGACTAATGTTACAGATTTTTAACAAAAGGTCAGTAATATAAATAATACTATGAACAAATAAGATAGATTTATATATCTACTATTTAATTTTATTCAAAAAATAAGCATATATATTTCAGGGCATGATAAATATTAATTAATTCAGATCAAATAACAAGTGCAAATAGACAGGGATAGATTTTGGAAATATACTTACAGCATTTTGTTTGAAAACAGGTGAATTGTCATTTGAATCTGCTACTGTTATACTGCAAGTCGATGTACCCACCAATCCAAAAAACTGACCATCCATGTCTTGTACTTTCATTATCAATGTGTACTTGTCTACAACCTTAAAATAAAGCAAATATTTAATTAGTTTTTTACAACTTTGTTTAGATTTATAAATGACATCTTAATTGTATACTCTTCTATTTGTATGTATTCATACTCTAAGAATTTGGTAGACAGGGATAAAGCTGAAAAGGTAAGCATAGGTTAAATTACAAAGAGTTATACTAAGAAATTAGACTTGTGCTTTAAAATATATTGTAATTGATTTCAGAGAGGAAGGGATAGGAAGAGAGAGATAGAAACATCGATGAGAGAGAATCATTGATTGGCTGCCTCCCGCACACCCCCTACTGGGGACGGATCTAGCAATCCAGGTATGTGTCCTGACTAGGAATTGAACCATGACCTCCTGGCTCATAGATTGACACTCAACCACTGAGCCATACCAGCCAGGCTAGACTTAAGCTTTAATTTTTTTTTGTTTTGTTTTTTGAAACCCTCCAGTAACTCCCCTCTTCCTCAAAGTAAAAGGCCCAGTGTCCTAAAGACCCTCTAAGAGCCGACCGCTGTGACCATAGACTTATGCTTTACTCATTAAAAATATTTACTCATTTAGCAGGTGAGAGAGAAAGGATGTCTTGAAGTCACAGAGGTAGCACAATTTAAGAGCATTTTGAGTTTTGGAAGGAATATTCTTGAAGAAGGCTGAGCAGAATTTTTGAGTAAGCTCATCTGGAAGCCATAGAAACCAGTTAAAGAACTCCTAAAGTAGTCTAACACGTGTAGTCCTAATCTGAGGCCGTAGCAGGGAGGACAGAGACTAAAGGTGACAGGGGAGTGAGGTGGGAGTCAGAGTTAGAGCAGATTCTGTACCCACGTGAAGAGGGAAAGAAGGGTTGACAATGATGTGCAGGTGTCCTACTTGGATGGATAGGCAGACATGGGTATCACCAACCCACACAGAAAATTCAGAAGAGGCAGGTCTCTGAGGAAGTGAATCCTAGCAAGTTCGAAAGGAGGGGCAAGAAGTTATCTTTGGCATATGCTGAATGTTCCATGCCTCTGGGAGATCTAAGGAGAAAGGTCCCGAAGCCACCTTGGTATAGGGCCCATACTCATGGGAGAAATCACAGCCAGAAGGACCAATCTGGAATCACCAGTGTGTAGATGGTGGTTGAAATTATGGCAGGAATCAGATAGCTAGAAGAGGTTGAATATGAGACGATTTGAGAATATAAGGAACAATAGCCTTTCAACAGCTGAGGATATAAAGGGGAAAGAAGACTAAGCAAAAGACAACAAATACAAAAGACCAAACAAAGAAGGAGGAGAAAAACAAGAAATCCAAGGAATGGGAGTTTCAGTAATTGACAACAGACATAGACTTAAGTTGGACTTGGCAATTAGGAAATCGCCAAGACTTCTGGGAATGGATTTCACAGCTGGTGTGTTGAAGGTGAAATGGAGTCATGAATTTGTGACACAACCATCTCGGTTGCCTTTCTCTCCTGTCTAACTATTCTTTAGCCACTGACTGTGTTAAGTTTTCTTCTTTTTCTCTTTCCCTCTGTCTCATTTTCAGGTTCCTCTTACTTATCTCCCTCTCAATTATTCAACATTCCCCACCCCAAAATCCTCCACCCAGAGGCTCTGTGTCTTTACCTCTCTTGTTCATTTCTTTATTTCCTGGGTTATTCCCCCATAAAATCCAGTTGGATTATTTTTTTGATCAGGCAAGCAGACCTGGGTTTACCCCTCAACTTCCCCTCCCACCCCCCAAAGCTATATCTTATAAGCTTTGTATCCTTAAATTATCTTTTCTGAGTCTCATTTTTCAACCTGAAACAATAAGGAAAAATCCTCCTGTTCACTTAATTACCACATCATTTCTACATATTACACAGACAGAAAAAAATATGCTCATTTTGTTCCCTTCACACTTTCCCATTTATTATTACCATTATGTGTTTTATCGCATAAAATCTCTAGCCCCACAAATGCATTAAAAAATTAATGAAACCTCTGTTCTAATTATGATTCCTTTTAAAAAGTTCTCACTCTCCCTCCCTTTTTCTGTGGCGTCATATCACATTGATGCCTTCTTTTTAATATCTCTCCTTGTCATATCGATTCTTATACTTATGTTATTCTAGTTGCAGTGGGAAGCATTTAAGTGTTCCAATAAAACTATTTTACGTATGAAATTGATTAATCAGCGCCGTCAATAATGATTTTGTTGGCCTACTTAGATATAGGCTAACAAAATCAAGCCAATCAACAATCTTTCCGACTGTCACATTTCTCCTTACAGGTTGAATGTTACACCTGTCTAGCCAAACAAGAAAATTATTAAAATCAAATAAAACTATGCATACAGCATTTGAATACAGCATATATACCACAATATGCTATTACTGGTATCCAAATAGTGTTGCATATTTTTAATAAACCTTACCTCGACTAATCCTTTCTAGATAAAAAGCACATAACACTTTCAACAATCAAATCTTAAAAAGAAAAAAAACAAAAAAACAGACATCTCTCTAACAGGATAGGGACCAGGGTATGGGCTATACTTGTGAATTAAGCAAAACGAATTGTCCTTTCCAAGAACTGGATCTTTTATGGAGCTAGAACCCACTAGACCACACAAGAAAAAAAAAATACTGATAACAATAACTTCCATAAGAAATAGATTTTGTTCCCACCCCTTCTAAATACCAGTTTATCTGTATTTCTATTTCTCATGGCTTCTCTTGCTTCAAAGAAACAGAAGTCATATACACACCAGATTACACGGGCAGGCATTCTTATTATCTTACGCCGAAATAAAATAATAGAATGAGAACTCAATCCCAGGAGGAGCCAAGTGCAGTGGGCGGGGAAGCCGAGGGGCCTCCAGCCCTGGGAGAAGACACCCACAGAGCGAGGACGCTACCTCTCGGTCCAGATTCTGCACCACCAGGGTGAGGACGCCGGTGGTGGGGTGCACGGCGAAGAGCCCGGGAGTGTGGGGCGTCTGGGACATAATGCTATACTTGAGGCGCGTGTGCATGGTGTCCGGCTCATCGCGGTCCGTGGCACAGACCTGCCCCACGGAGGTGCCTGGGTAAAAAAAAAGAAAAAGTGTTCCATTTGCAGCCTTGTGAAGTATGCTTAGGAGCATCTGCCCTTCTCACGTGTTAACAATGATGGTGGGAGTATGAAGTCAGTAGTTTTAAGAGAAGAAACAATAGAAGAGCTTAAAAAAACTGTATCACCGGTGGCTGTCTTCAACACCTCCCTAAATAAAACCTAATAAAAATACCTATATTGATTTTAGTTTTGTTTGTTTGTTTGTTTTTCTTTTGGTTAAATTTCTTTATGGATTAAGGTGTCACATATTTATCCTCATCCCCCCATTCCTATCCCAAACCCCTCCCCACGCACGCCCCCCCCCTCCCATTGGGTAGGCTCATATGGATGCATACAAGTCCTTGGGTTGATCTCTCCCCTTTATCCCACCCTCCCACACCCTCCCTCTGCGGTCTGACAGACTGATCCATGCCTCCCTGCTTCTGGGTCTGTTCTTGTTCATCAGTCTATGTTGTTCACCATTTCCCCTAGATGAGTGAGATCATGTCCTATTAGAAATGCACTTATAAGAACCAAAAATCAGACAAGCAATAATGGTTATGCTGAAAGGCAAATTGCCCATTCTGTCCTGCATGCCCTCTGCTTGGAAGGGAGAATATTGATGAACCCACATAATGATAAGATGAAATAAAGTATGAAAACCAAATACGATACATAGCGTGAATAACTTGTCATCTGCCTTTAGAAGTAGTTGGTATCATATTGTTAATACAAAAAGCTCCTATACTATTCTCTAAGATATCCACTGTTAGTGTTTGATGGGATTAAATATATTCTGTGAATAGATACTGGTCCAATATCATCTCGGGATGACTGGCCTTAAATATGAAAAACTCATTATCTCAAAAAATGTACACAAACATATTTAACATAATATATTTTACTCTTAAATGTACCATAAAGCCTTAAGGGAAAAGGCTATTCTAGGTTTAATAAACCTTACCTACCTGGGTAGATTTACCTAAATGAAAGACCTGAACTATTCTACTGCATAAAGGAGCATTAGTAAAATTGAAAAGAAACAACTGACTGAGAAAATATTTGCAAAGTGACAAGTTACTATCCTTAATATGTAAAGAACACTTTTAAATAGATTAATAAATAATTAGGAAACATACAAACACCAGAGGAAAGGAAAGAACAAAGGAAATGAACATACATTTCCTGTAAGAACTAGAGGCCCAGTGCACGACATTCTGTCCTTCCCAGTTGGGAGCCCTTGGGGGATGTCTGACTGCCGACTTAGTGGATCCCGTGATGCTCCACATGTGGGCGTGCACTGACCACCAGGGAACAGCTCTGGTATTGAGCGTCTGCCCCCTGGTGGTCAGTGTGTGTCATAGCGACCGGTCCTTTGCCGTTTGGTCAATTTGCATATTACCCTTTTATTATATACGATTATACAAATGGCCAAAGAAAACATTCACACAAAAAAAGTTTCCCCAAAAAAACATAGTCTTACCCAGTTTAGTGCTTTCTGGAACTTCAAAGTTATAAACTTGCTCCGTGAAAACGGGATGGTTGTCATTCTCATCCTCCACTCGGATGGGCAGCGGGAGAGGTAGGTCGGCCGAGTACCCGTCTGCGGTGGACGCATAGGCAATCAGCTGGGAGACAGGGAGAAGCGAGGTCAGGGCCCATTGCTATAAGGTTCAGGCAAGAGAGACACTATGCTCTCTCCACCGCCTGCCTTACAAGTATTTTCAAGAATAAACCACTTAATTTCTCTTCAGTGCTTTTTTAATCATCAAAGTATCAAGTGGAGAAACGCTCTAAATAGAGTAAAGACCATCCAGCATTTGGTAGAAATGTCTTCACTTCAAATAAAGTTTCTGAGTACAAGGACATTGTGGGCAACCCTGTAGATCCTACTGAGAAGTCTAATGTGAATAAGAGGCTTGGATTATAGTCTGTATTTGCCCCATCATCAGAAAGCTGCACTGAGAAGACAAACTCAGGGGAATGGGAAAATCCCTACTTCTCCCCAACAAAGCAGTGGTTTCCAATCCTGCCACCACCATGCCCTTTCACTGTGTCACCTCACAGATCACCTATTTTAAGAGTTTTTCCAACAAAGTCCATTTACCAGTTTCTGTGTTGCTATGTAATTAAGGGCATTGTAATGCCAAATAGAATATATTCCGATTCAGCAGGTGACTACAACGCTGAGTTGATAATTTTCTAACCAAAAACTAATAAATGCCAATGTGGTGGACATCAGTCACATTTGTTCACCCAGATCTCTTCCTTCTTCTAGGAAGAACATCCCTTTTTTCATGGGGAATCATAGTCCCTGCACCGCATGGATGACCACATGACCCCACAGCACTGACCACGTTACACTGAAAATGGTCTGAGTTATTCCCCAGCGACTGTAAGCTCACCCACGTCAGCACGCTGGCTTAGTAATCTCGTTTGGGTTCAGTCTCTGACTTTTGCTTTCATAGCTAGTACTGAGACACGGTGAGAGAGCATACCAGTGGAAGGAAGACAAGAGAAGCGTTAGAGCAGAAGAGGACAGACCGTGGCCAAGTCCCGGAGAGAGGAAACCTTACCATGACAAGAAGTTGACATAAAAAGTAGAAATATTCTAAAATACTGCATCACTTATCCCCTTTACTTCAGATGCCCTCTAAGCAGAAAATGCCAGGAGACAGGAAAGAGTAGAGTGCCAGAAGAAACATAGTTCAGTCATTTAAAGTCACGTATATCAACCAAACGCCTACATCAAAAACATCATATTCCTCGCGATCCACCGGCCGAGTACAGTACAGATTTCCAGTGTCTTTTTCTATGAAAAACAAGTTTAAAGGCTCTTGGTCAACGCCACGTCCACTGATTGAATAGAAGACTGTGTAGTTCTGGGCTGCATCGGACTGAACCTGAAAGGAAAAATACAGACGTAAAAAGTTAAATTCTGTTAAAATGTTCATGTTTTAAAATTTCAGCTTATGTGTTTATATTGTTATTTTATTTTACTTTTAATATGCTTTTATTGATTTTTTACAGAGAGGAAGGGAGAGGGATAGAGAGTTAGAAACATTGATGAGAGAGAAACATCGATCAGCTGCCTCCCGCACATCCCTTACTGGGATGTGCCCACAACCAAGGTGCATGCCCTTGAGCAGAATCAAACCCAGGACCCTTCAGTCCACAGGCTGATGCTCTATCCACTGAGCCAAACTAGTCAGGGCTATATTGTTATTTTAAAGAGACGACTTTAATAAAACCATCACTTGTCACTTCATCAACACACAAAGCAGTAAAAGCATTTGGCAAAAGGTTATTTTAACAGCTCCAATTTAATGAAAACAATGTTCAACACAAACAGAAACCAAAGAAAACCTAACTCCATGCGATGGGCATAACTTTATATTGTGTGATTTGGCAAAGACGGAAAAGAACAGTAATACCGACTGTTGGCAAGAGTGAGGCCACCGGGGACTCTCACCTATAGAGAAGGGAATGCCCACCGCAGTGTCCCCGAGGAGGGGAAGGGACAACAACGGAAAGAATGAGCTCTAGGCCGAAACCAGTTTGGCTCAGTGGTAGAGCGTCAGTTTGCGGACTGAAAGGTCTTGGGTTCGATTCCGGTCAAGGGCATGTACATTGGTTGCGGGCACAACCCCAGTAGAGGCAGCTGATTGATGATTCTCTCTCATCGACATTTCTAGCTCTCTATCTCTCTCCCTTCCTCTCTGTAAAATATCAATAAGATATATATATATATATATATATATATATATATATATATATATATACTTTATTGATATTAATAAAGGATAAACAGGGAAAACTTCTCAGTGGAGGGGACAGGAAGTCAACGGGCCCAGGGCTGGAGTGTCCCAGCAGGAACAAGGCCGAGGCTGCGGGACCTGGGGAAGGAGGAGGAGATGGAGGGGGATGCAGTCATAGAGATGATATCTGACTTGTATTTCTTAAAGATAATACTTGATAATTGTTAAAACTAGACTTGGATAGATGCACAGGGAAGAAACAGGAAGGCCACTTAGGAAGTCGCTGCGGTAGTTCAGGGGAGAGTGACAGTTTGCTTAAGAGTCCGATCTTTATAAGATCATTATGGAATCTTCAGGAAGACGAAGCCTGACCCGCTTCAAAACTTCCCTGGTTTGTAGGGAAAAGTTAGGGTTCCCAGCAGGACACACACGTTCCATTATGGTTTGACCCCCCCTCCACCTGCCTCTTCTGCCTCAGGCCCTGCTCCACTGCCACCACACTTCCCAGAATCCTCCAGGAGCCGTGCTCACTTCTGCCCTGCGCCTCCTCTTCTTCCCCATTAATCTCCTGCACAATGTTTCCCATCCTTCGGGGCCTAGCTCAGAGGGCTCCTCGGCTAAGACTTTTCTCGTCTTCTCCTCCATTTCACCTCAGGACGTCCTGCTTATCCCCTGAGTTCTCACACCACCCCGCCCGTCTCTGACCTCGCACCCCTCACCCGGTGCTGTAATCCTCGGCCCACTGCCCTCTCCCTCACTGGGCTGAGGAACTACGTGAGAGCAAGGGCCACGGCAAAATCGAGTTCTGGCTTCAGTGCCTAGAGCAGTGTCTTTCATAGGACATCACAGGTGTTCCCTAACTCGTTACTAAAGGAATGAATGAACTAATAAAGATAATTTAATGGCTACGGAGTCCTTCTCAGACTACTAGTATACTAGAGGCCCAGGGCACAAAATTCATGTCAGGGGAGGAGGAGATCCCTCAGCCTGGCCAACACCATTTAGCAATCTGGAACTGCCCGCTCCTAACCACTCGCCTGCCTGCCTGATCGCCCCAACCATTTTCCTGCCTGCCTCATCACCCCTAACCACTCACCTGCCTGCCTGATTGCCCCTAACTGCTTCTGCCTGCTTTCCTGATTGCCCCTAACCACTCCCCTGCCAGCCTGATCACCCATAACCACTCACCTGCCTGCCTGATCACCCATAACCACTCCCCTGCCAGCCTGATCACCCTTAACCACTCACCTGCCTGCCTGATTGCCCCTAACCACTCCCCTGCCTGCCTGATCACCCATAACCACTCACCTGACTGCTTGATCACCCCTAACCACTTCTGCCTCAGCCCTAGCCTCCCTGGCTTTGTCCAGAAGGCCATCCAAAATGACATCCAGAAGGTCGTTCAGCTGTCTGGTCTAATTAGCATATCATGCTTTTATTATTATAGATTTTAGTGGTTTTTCTCACTTTACTCCTTTTTATTACACTTACGGCTTTATGAATATCTTCAAATATCTTCAATCAAACTTGTTGTTGTTGTTTTTTAATGTTTAAAGAGTTACTAAATTGGGATGAGACAGATTTTGGAATTAAAACGCGCCCAGGGAGAAGGCAGGCAGACCTACCTGCTGCAGAAACAGAGGGAATGGGCCCAGGGAGTTCTCTTGCATGGAGCAGGGGATGGGCGCCCACCGCCTCTTGGCTCGCCGGAGCACCGTTTCTCTAGCGTGCCTTTTCCTCAGGACCTGCATGCGGAGACAGAAAATTTATAACAAAAGCATCCCAACCCACTTTGGGGTAAGATAACGGACCGCCCGTACTCCTGACGCCTCCCCGGAGGGGCAGCCTCAAGAGTTTCCATGCAGACCAGATGATAAGGCCTTTCCCTAGGAGGGGAAGAGAGCATGTACCAGATGGTGCAGCTTTCATAAACTAGAGTTTCCCTGTGCATACCTTCTTAACACTGACCCCCGCTCAGGTTAGAAGCATCACTGTCCCCTTAGTTCTTTTTTTAAAAAATATATATATATATATGTATATTATTGATTTTAGAGGGGAAGGGAGAGGGATGGAAACATCAATGATGAGAATCATTGATTGCCTGCCTCCTGCACGCCCCCTAGTGGGGATCCAGCCCACAATCCAGGTATGTGCCCTTGGCTGGAAATGGAACCTGGGGCCCTTCAGTCCACAGGCAGACACTCTATCCACTGAGCCACACCGGCTAGGGCTCCCCTTAGTTCTTACACAGCTCTTACTTGTTCTTTCTGCTAAAACCTCATACTCTTAGGTGACCCAGAGCAAGGAAAAAGAATATGCTTCAGCCCTAACGAGCTTTAGCATTAGAAGAAGTCTTCACAGGGGAGGGGTCATTTAGATTTAACAAAGCAGAACCCCAGTTTTAGCAGTGCTCAGAAAGGAGAGAGAGGGAGAGAAAGGAAACATAAAGTTAGAAGAAAGAGCAGCCCAAACTGGTTTCGCTCAGTGGATAGAGCGTCAGCCTGTGAACTAAAGGGTCTCAGGTTTGATTCTAGTCAAGGGCACGTGCCAGGGTTGTGGGTTCGATCTTCAGTAGGGGGTGT